>APFE030062012.1:0-15417 GCA_000404065.3 Pinus taeda | reverse complement strand
TATTAAGAATAAATCTGATGTATTTGATACTTTCAAGAAATGGAAAGCTTTGGTTGAGATTGAGACAGGAAAGAAAATGAAGTGTCTCAGATAAGATAATGGAGGTGAATATTGCAGCAAAGAGTTTGATAGGTACTGTTCAGAGCATGGAATTTGTAGAGAGAAGAGAGTTCCAAGAGCACCACCAGAAAATGGTGTGTCAGAAAGGTTGAATAGAACAATCATGGAGCATGCAAGGTGCATGAGATTACATGCAGGATTGTCTTTACAATTTTGGGCAGATGATGTAGATACTGTTGTTTATCTAATAAACAGAGGGCCTTCAAGTTCCTTGTATGGTGGTGTTCCAGAGGAAGCATGGATAGGCAAAAAGGTAAACTACTCTTTTTTAAAGCCTTTTGGTTGTGAGGCCTTTGTCCATATTAATAAATAAAATAGAACAAAGCTTGAGGCAAAATCAAAGAAATGTACCTTTATTGGATATGGTGTTAACGATTTTAGTTATCGCTTATATGATTATGAAAATCACAAAATCATTAGGAGCAGAGATGTAATATTCAATGAAAAGGTCTTGTATAAGAATCAGTTGCAGGAAAAGAAATAGGAGAAGGAAAACAAGGAATACACAGTTCTTGATGAGATCACTGAAAAAGTAAAGGTGACTGAAAGTAATAATAATCAACAACCACAACAACAACAACCACCACAAAAGCAACAGGCACCCCAAACACCTGAAAGTGGTCTTAAAAGATCTACCAGGATAAGTATACCCCCTAAACGATACTCTCCTTCATTATATTATTTACTGTTGATTGATTTTGGTGAACCCGAATGTTATGAAGAAGCAATGCAAGTTGAAAGCAGGAAGAAGTGGGAGCTAGCCATGGAAGAAGAGATGGACTCCTTAATGCATAATTGTTTCCAAAAAAACTAGTGTCTATTCAAATCTGCTCCCACTAATATGGGTAGCTATCTTAGAAACAAACAATTCAAAGTAATTTGTATTTTCCTTTATGAGAGATAGATGAGAGAGAAGCAGAGAGCACCAACCTTAGTCTTTCGCTTGGCTCCTTGCTTGTTTCCTCTCTCCTTTGATAGAGCTTTCGCCACTCCTTTCTCACTTGTCCCACTTCAAAGAACACCTGTAGAGTCAAAGTAGAAAAATACCATCAAAGCATAGATATCTATAACCATAAACAATGTAGAATCAGATGTACATTAACCATACAAATGCATACACAAATACAAGATTAAGAAATATACAAGTATGTGGAGGAAAACTCAAATAACTTTATTGATGGAAGTAGTAGAAGAGAGGATTACAACCCAACTGTCTGATCCAACGCCATCCTCCCGGCATGAAAGCCCTATTCACCTCATGAAAAGCTAGATCACCCAACAATACAATGCTTCAAAGAGAAACCAACAACACTTCCTTACAAAATACAAAATTCCAGCCTCTAGATCTCTAGGATGAGGGATCCATATATAGATATTTGCAGGGGGGTGAGTCAACTTCTGGGATTTTGATTAGTATCATTTCACTAATATTTCTTGGTTCCACTTGGATATTTCATGATCTCTTACTCATACCTGGGCGAATTCAAAGAGGCAAGTGTCATATGAGCAGTTTCTAGAAGATTCTCTGAGTTTCCACCTAGAAAATTGTCTTTGCCATTTGTCTACTCTCACTCATCGCACCCTACAGAAGGGCTTTTCAGTATGCATTGCACCCTTTGTGTGTAACAAGTGAGATGCATCGCACCCTCAGCATGGAGCAGTCAGTATGGTCCAATTTTGAGTAGTTCTGAGTAGTTTTTTAGGGAGGACTTTTGGGAAATGATGTAATCAGTTGACCTTGATCCTTTAGGGTATGAAGCAAAAATTTTAGGGGTTTAAGAGCCCTCGTTTTATTGACATATGTGATTGGGGTTGCAGTGCCCAAATATGTCTATAACAGTTGCCCCCTAAAGCATGAGGTCGTAAATCTTCTGATGTCGAGTGAAATGCTTTATCATGAGGATCCGAGGTTTTTCGAACTAGAAGGTGACCTGTAATAAGATACAATACAATACATTATCTTCATAATATTTTCATGATCTAGCTGAGTCAAGCATTGCCATGCTCAACTTTATAAATTCATTTTCATGTACATAGGACAAACAACCATCTGTGTGGCAAACTGATGATTCTGGTAGAGCCACCATCCCTTAGCTTGGATTATTATCTATGCAACTATGGAGTACATTTGATGTCTTTATTTTCCTGAATATATCACAACCCAGATGGATGAAACTAGATCCAGGGTCTTCAAACTTGTTCAATCTTCGCCCGGTGTACAAGTCAATCCATGGGAAAAGATGTTCTGAGGTCGAACATGGAAAGAAATCGCCTGATTACCAGCCAATGATGTAAGCTATTAACAAGCACAAAAGGAATCACCGATAATGATAATGACTCTCAAGGTACTGCAGTACAATTCACGTGGTGTGAATACATGAGTTGATGTCGAACACCACGCAAAATCTTTCGATTGAAGGCCATTGATGTAAACCTATCACCGGAAGTGAGAAACTTGCCATTGAGCCATGCAAGCTTTAAAGTACTGAAAGGGTTGTTCCTAAGTCAACTTCTTGGATAATGAGCTGATGTCGACAAGAAGTGACCCGTCGTAGGAGGACCTTAATGAATCCCACATCTACGACACGAAATAGAGCAAATGATTTTGTGGAGGTGAAAATGATCTGATGATACAAGGTTCAGGGTGGAGGTCGTGGAAAATGGAGCGTGAAGGTATTGCTGTGGATAAGGCATTAGCTAGGTTGGTGAATTCTTTGAGTGACTTCTCTTGAACATATCGGCGACACTGAAATGGATTGGTAGCATTAACCCTAAAAATGGATGGTACGGAGGACCAATGGTGATATGACCGATGAATGGAATAACCCAACCCAACTCAATCATGGCGATGGAGTGAAAGTGTCATGTTCAAGAGTGACCTGCTACCAATGAAGTTCTTCAAGTTTTCTTCCCTTTTTCCCCATTCATTGCTAACCAATACCTCTTTATTGTTGTCAAGCTTGAGGAGGATAACATATTCTTGTTCTATAATTTTCCCTTCGGGAGAACCTGTCGCTATGTTTTAGCGAGCCTAGCGACAGTGAAACTCACTCTTGTCCGTATGGACAAGTTTGTCGCTATTGTTTTAATGAGTTTAACGACAAAGATAACTTGGTCCTTTTCATATTTAGAGATTTTGAAAAGAGATGGAAAGGAAACTCTAGTAGTCCTTTTTCGTGATATAGTCCCTTAAGTCTGAAAAGATATAAAATAATACGAAAGGGATGACTTTTCGATAGTTTTAGCGAGCCAAACAAGACAAGCACTCGATCTTTTTGTGTAATGATCCCTCAGGTCCAAAAAGATTAAAATATAGAGGAGGGATGGTGCTTCCCTTTACTTTAACGAGCTGGAAAGGCTAGTAGCTTGACAATCTTTTCATATTTGACGAGTCTAAAAAGAGCTTAAAAGAAACTTGTTTTTGAGGAACAAGTGATGTTTTCAGGTAGCAACTTGTTCCAGGTAAGTTTGGAACTTTTCAAGCATGGTAGTGTAAAGAAGGTGGCTAACAGAATCACTCGTCACAGTTGTTCCTCAAAAGGGTAAACAATCAAGTGGAGGCATATGATCAGCTAAAAGAGTGGAGGTGACAGTAAGAACATGACCAAGGCTCAAATGGCTGATAGTAATGCGATCACAAAGGTTATTTACCAAGGGTGGATTCATTTTTTAATGAGTTTGAATCTTTAGAAACTATGCTCAGTGCAAGGTTTATTTTTTAATGAGCTTGAACTTTGCGGAAACATTGCTTGTAATAATAGTTAGAGATGTTCAATTCACCATTAACACTATGTTCTTTTGACAATCATACTACCTGTTCAATTGCTCCATCAAATTGATTAGAAATGTCGATACATGCTTGAAAATGAGTTAAAAACTAACATTTTACTTGAATTACATGAACAGTAACATAAAAGTAGTTTTACCTCTCATTTTTACCATTTCATTCAAATTTGGGATTTTTGGAGCTCTGGAGGTGTTTTCCCCCTCGATTTTCATCAACTAATTCCAGGAGATTTGGTGGACTATTTTCGGCACCGTCTAGACCAGGTAGGAAAAAACCTTGAGCTCTTCAATTGCATTCTTTCCTTTTCTGATTCTGAGCAGCTTTTCCTGTTTTTCTGGGCCTCAGGGGTTTGAACAATTCATTCTCTCCCCATCGCACCTAGTATACATCAAAGGGTACAATGCATACTGAGCTGGCCATTGGCCAGTCAGTATGCATCCCACCCTGTACACACCTAGGGTGCAATGGACGCAGGGAGGAAAGTTTATGCACTATTTTTTCATGGAAATTTTGCCTGTTTTTGCCCAAATCAGGATCCTAATTCTTCTCTTGTTTGTTTTTCAGAGATTCATTGGATCAAGATGATCATTACATGGCATGAATGCAAGCATGAAGAATAGGATATGATTGCCTTACATGATCCGGGTACGGTTACTGCATTGCGAAAACGTGGCTTGCTCAAATTCTTCCGCATATCCAGCATGAGGCAACAAATCAATTTGTTGCAATATCTTCTCAATGCATGGGATCCTACCAACCAAGTGTTCTAGATTAGAGGTAAATCCATCTCTTTGACAGTTGAGGATATCTATTTCTTGACCGGGTTATTGAGGCGTGGTGTCCCTCTCTCACTATTAGGATCTGCCCGTGGGGGTGAATCCGTGAGGGATTATATTCGCTGGTTCTGTAGAGATGGATCTCAGCTGAGCAAGGATGGCAAGAAAAATATTCTAGATGTCACTGACCAGTCCTTAAGGACTATTTTATTCACCTTTGCTAGATTGGCTGGTAGCGTGGCTCTTCACTTGGCCAACAGGTCCTATATGCAGTATGCCTTGGAATGCCTTGAACCAAAGGTATTCAACTGGTGTGATGCAGTACTTCTGGTTATAAAAGAACAAATTTCGAAGGTGAAGAACGGAAGATCCAAGAACTTTGGTTATGGTTCTATTCTGACCGCTTTTGCCTTGGAGAGGATCCCACTGATGTAGCCACAATACATTTCACTCGGACTGCCAGCACCGACAGAACCACTGATGCAAATATGGGTCGATCTTATGGCCAGACATGTTGGTTAGTCATAGATTTCATTCTCTGATGCCTTCTTTGAGTGGTTCAACCATCAGCAAATGGTCTTTGCCAAGTATCCGTATGTTGGGATGGATTTCCAGGGTGACCTAGATTTGGTGCTACCGGCTGGTGAGTAGTGGGCTGTTATAGGTAAAAAGATCTGACCATATCTCTGTTTATTGGTTTTATAATGTTCTTGTGTTTTTTAAATGTTATCAAGACTAATCAAACCCATATATTTGTGCAGATATTGGACCAGTGTGACCAACAATGCGCCTGAGGGTAGCAGCTACCGTTCCAGCAGGAGAGGCTGTAGGGAGGGCTATCCTTCATGATCTGGATGTAGCAGAGACACTTGCAGTATTGCAGGATTAGATCGAGGTTCTCACCCTTGGTATTCAAAATGTGAGGACCGACGAGTTAACTCTGAGATTACACCACCATACCACTGGCGTGCTGAGTCGATGGACTAGGCTCTTACATATGATTGCATAGGCGGTGACTTGTTATCACCAACACCATTAGTCTAGGGTGCTTTCCTACATTTTTGAATTTTCTTTGGGTCGTATGACCGATTTTGTCCTGGACACAGAACATTTTGTAAAAAACTATAAACAGTTATATATATTTTTGATTTTCGGAGTTTTATTTTGGTTAAGTTATGTGATCTTAATGCAAATGCTGATTGAAATGCTTTTTCTTTTATAAATGCTGCAAATGTCTATCTAACACATACTTTGCTAATGAATCAATTAATGTGTTTAAGTTTCTAGAAATGTGTTGATATTGAATAGAATCAAACTGCCTTTCCAAAATCCTGACCCTTAGGAACATACAATAGATATCTAGATTCCGAACAGAATAGATGCCAGTAAGTTGTAGGATGACAAGTTGTGAGTTTAGCCTGACAACAAGTTGACGTATGCCATGTGTGATGGCATCAGAGAGAAGCTCTATCAACGTGCTGTACTTAGCGATGTTGTTCGTTGACCGACCAACACATACCCCTCTGAAACTCACTAACTCACCGCTTGGATCAAAAATGGCCCAGGCTGCAAAAGATAGGTTCCGCATACTATGACTAGCTCTGTCGGCGTATCCAACAAATGAGTCCAAAAGGTCTGACATCTGCAAAAAATTCAAAAGTGGATTACCTAACCAAAATGATCACTCTTGACGAAAACAAAAACGTAACAATAGCATATAAAGAGATCACTACACTCGATTTAGCATAGTAACACTTAAGATACAACCCTTTTGGGGTTGCGATAGTGGAATCCCATCGTAATCTACTAGCTTGTAGGCTCATTTTGCTAATACTCGCTTAACAATGTAGGGAACCATCCATAATGATTGGAACTTACCTGCTCCCAATTTATCGGATTCCTGATTGTAAAGTAAGACTAGGTCACCTTCTGAGAAGACACAGGATTTGACATTCTTGTCAAATTGTGCCTTGACTCATTTCTTATGAGCTTTGTTAGCTAAGGCAGCATCACAATGGGTTTCAACCAATTGGATTAGTTCCAAGAAATGAGCCACTTCCTCTAAAGTTTCGGGGAGAAGGTCGATTGCGAGCTTGAGAGACGAGATTTCACACTGAATCGATCAGACTGCTTCCATACCATACACCAGCTGAAAGGGTGTAAATCCAGTTTCATTTCTCACCGATGTCCTATATGCCCACAAGGCTGAGTATAGGATTAGGTGCCAACTCCATTTGTGGACTCCAATCATCCTTTGCAACATGCACTTCAGGACTTTGTTGATGGCCTCAACTTGTCCGTTAGCTTGCGGATAATACGGAGTAGAACTGTCATGGGACAGTCCTAATTTGGCAGCCAATTCAACCATCATGTGATTGCAAAAATGCGATCCATGATCTGTGACTATAGCTTGTGGAACACCAAATCTAGAGACTACATGATTGAAAAAGAAAAGAACAATCATTTCACCGCAGTTGTTTAATGTAGGAATCGCCTCGACCCATTTTGTAAAATAGTCAACTATGACTATGAAATACCCATGCCCCCCAACCGAGGTGGGGTTACATGTCATGAAATCTATGCCCCATTTGGCAAATGGCCCAATAGCAACTACTGGATGCAAAGTGCGGGTGGTAGTCTAGTTTTGCAGTCAAAGATTTGACAAGCATGGCAACTTCTGACTGTGATTATGCAATCTTTGAACATAGTAGGCTAGAAGTAACCTGCTCGTAAGATCTTTTGCACCGTAGCATAACCAGATTGATGTCCCCCACATGCTCCTAAATGGCAATCATTCAAGACTCTTTCGGCCTCCTCATGGGTGAGACACCCTCGCAGAACTGTATTGGCAACATAGAAATATAGCTCTCAAATGCTGCAGATGATCAGTCCGCTTTCGCGAATGAGCCAGTAGATCATCGAGATACAGTTGAACGATGTTCTTGATGTCATGGAAAACATAATTCATTGCCCTCTGAAAAGTTTCCCCTGTGTTCTTTAAATCGAAAGGTAGTTTACAGTATGCGAACGTGCCCCACGGATATATAAATGCAGTCTTCGACTGGTCCTGTGGGCGGATATTTATTTGATTGTACCTGGAAAATCCATCCATGAATGAAAATATTTTTCATCCGGTGCATTCATCAATTATCTGGTCGATGAAGGGTGTAGGGTAGTTGTCCTTTGGACAAGCTTGATTTACATCCCTATAATCAATGCAAACTCTAATTGTTCCTTTCTTTTTCATCACAGGAACAATATTCGATACCCAATTAGTTAGAGGAACTGGGTAAATGAAACCAGCATGTAAAATTTTTTCAACTTCTGCCTTGATGGCAGTGGCTTTCTTTGGATGAACCTACCGAAGCCGTTGTCATACCGGTTTGACATCTGGATACATCTTGATTTCGTGTTCAACTATGCTCGAGTTGATGCCTGGCATTTCTTCATATGACCATGCAAAGACATCTTTGAATTCGTGAAAGAGAGTGCAATATATTTCCAGTTTTGAAGAAGAGAAAGTTTTGCCGAAATGAATATTCTCTACAACATTAGGTTTGGTCGAGATATTTATGGCGATAGTTTCTTCAATATTGGACAGATTTCACTCGCAATCCACCGTATTTACAGTATTTGATAGAAAATCAAAAACTGAAGGATGATTAAGGTCACTGGAATAATATTTGTTGTAATCCTAAAGATGGGAATGATGGTGGTAATCTTCCCATGGTGCCTCTCTTATCATCATTGACTGAATGATTCCTTCGTCTGTAGACTGTACATGCGACCAAGGATCTGAATAGGTGCCATATTCCTTAGACCTATCTATCCAAACACTTGATAAGCGTTGATTTGGGTTTGCCGCCTAGGCCAAGAAAATTGATTGCTACAAAGTTTCTATTGGGCTTGGAGTCAATACCTAGCGATGATCCATGCTAACAAAATGTTCGAAAATATTCTGAATCTTTGTAGATATGGAAGATATCATATTGTAGGTTTCCACTGTGGCCACTTCCTCTAGATTACTCGGAGGCAGTAGGGTAAAATTACCCATTAAGGCAGGGTCTTTTAGGAGGCCTACTCCAACATTTTGAAGCGATTGAGAGCTCCCATGGATCATTGGAATACTTCCCATAACTTGTGAACTGTTGGGAAGAAAGGTTTGTTGGTCAACGATTGTAATTCCTCCTTGAAAGGGAAATGCAATCTTTCTAAATTATGTTGACACAACTATAGCCATAGCGTAAATCCAGGGCCTTCCCAGTAGGATATTGTAGTCGAGGTTTCCATCAATAACTTTGACGTCAATTTCTATTGTCTTGCCCCCCAATTCAACTTGCAAGTTACTTAAAATCCCGTACAGGGTGTATGTTCATCCATCGAAAGATTTTAATGTTGTTGATGATATTGACAAGGGTGGTGAGCCTAAAGTTTTCCAGCAACTCATTGACATAATGCAGGTAGATGCCCCCTCATCAATGATTGTTCGATGAACAGTTTTGTTGAGGGCTTTTACCTGTACAAGGAAAGCGAGTTGAGCCGATAACTGGGGTTTGTATCCTTTATGATTAAAGGCCACAAGATTAGAATTCGTTGGGTCAATCCCGCCTATTGCTGATAATAGAGCCTGCTTTTGGGAGGGGAAATTTTGCAGTACTTCAAGTGTCAACATAGCGGATGGCAATTGGGCCAGATCCTCTACTATATTATAATTTTGTGCTACTCGAGCACAAGGATTAAATGTCGATTTGTGTACTACTCCCTTTGGTAGCTTTATTGTTAGCTCGGGAATGATGGGCGGCACAACTTCGATCGAAGTTGTTTTCGAACTACTAGGTTGATCTGCAACCTTGTTATTTGGCATCTGTGGATTCCCATAATTTTTATTCCTTGTCGATATCAAAGTATCATTTTGTTGTTTCGAAATGGACAACATAAGCACTTGGGATGGGGAAGTATTGTTGATAGCAACCATATTGGTTTCTGGGTTTGGAAATGGATTAGTCAATACCACTGAGGTATTTGAATTCTTAAAAAACTTCTTGACCTCAGCTTTATGCAAACATTCTTTCGTCCAATGGTCTCCATCACATATGAGACACGACTGACTAGGTTTCTTTTTCCCAGAAGGGTTTCTAGAAGGTTTCTCAGGAGTGGAATCTTCCTGTTTCTTCTTTTTGTTTTTCCTTTTCTTCTTTCCCCCTGGTTGCTTCGGTTCTTTGCCTTTGTCAGACGACATGGCATTAACCTCTAAGGCAGGAAGTTTGTCATTTGCTTTTTTACTAGAAACTGCGAGGGCTTTACCAGATGGGGCCTTTACGGTTGTGTACTTGAGGTGCCAATCACGCCATCACCGACATGAGAGTCCCTGTTTGATTTAGGAGGAGGAGGAATGAAAAATTATAGTCTCGGAGCATCAGCAATTTTGTCATAGAGCATGCCAAATTGAGTATAGATCAAGTCTAGATATTGTGCATAAGCAATGACTTTCTCTTCAGTGACAACTCCTCCCTTGGCCACATCCTCTATAATAGAAGGTAATAATGACTTAATAAACCATTCGGCTAGAAGTTGATCAAGAACATATGTCATTACCATTCGACGATGACGTCGCCACTCATGAATATGATTAGATATGTGAGTGGCTGTTGTCTTTTTAAAATTGGTAAGGAGCTCCATCCCTGTTTTGTACCTTATGGGTAACTGAAAATGGGTTAAAAAGGTGGTGGCGAGGGCGCTGAAGTTATCAAATGAAGCTCTAGGCAATTCGATGTAGCATTTCGCTACCGAACCAGTTAGCGTTCACTGGAAAAGGTAAAGCCTAATCAAATCATCATTGAGGATGTTGGACGAACACCACAAACGAAAGGTCATTACATGATTCAATGGATCTTCACCCGAATTTCCATTAAATTTAGGAATATATGACGGAAGTTTATGAGGAATCACTGGCCACCAAGGGGCATAAGCAATTGGATCATTTGTTAGCCGTTTCAGATCTTGTAATTCTAAAGTTGCTACGAAAGGCAACTGTTGATTCAAATTTGGTGAAGCATACCCAGGATAAGATGGGATCGCCTGAGCAGTGGGTCTTTCCATACCAGCATAATGTATTTGATGCTGATAACTTTGATAAGGTTGATGGGCATAACCATTATAATATGATTGTTGGTAACCGTTTTGAATATATGACTACCCATTACCTGCAAAGCTTTGTTGCTCAGGTCCTCGGTAAGCTTGCTGGAATTACGGTTGTTGATATTGCACCAGCCATGGTTGTTGGACCATTTTCTTTTTTCCAATACTGGATGTTTGACCAAGATGAGGGGTGATAGTACCTGTTTGAGCCTTAGTCGCTTTCGTTAAGGACCCACTAATCTGCGGTTGTGATTGAGTCGTAGAGACAAGAGGCTGTTGTATTATGACCTAAGAGACTTGAGGTTGACATACAACAGGAAGCGCTTATACCTGCAACACCGTCACAATAGCTTGTGTAGTGGGAATGTTCGACACAGGTTGATTTGGTTGCATTGAATATACAACTCTTGGTTGTTGAGGCAGTATTGGTATACAACCGCTGGATGCAATTCCAACTTGACCTGAATTTTGTTGTGAACTCTCATGTGGTTGTTCTCTTGGAGGGAACAATGAAAAGGCATGCTGCCCCCCATATGGCAGCAATCCAGTGTTCAAAGGGTAAATTGGTCTTTGGAGACTAGACTGCCCAAATTGATACTGATGTAAAGGATCAATTTGTTGAGTCTCAACATAAGAAACTCTAGATAAGATTATGGATGAGCAAATAGGAATAGACCATGTTGTCGAAACAGTCCCTGGGTGGACTCCATCTAGCAGTTGAGAGCTATTTGGGATAGATGGTATACCATCGAACATTGTCCGAGTAGCGGCAGGAGGTTCTGCTGCTGCTGTATTAGATGACACAGTCCTAGATGTCGATGGTTGTTCAGACATATCGAGTCTATCCAAAAGATTTCCTAGCGATTCGACAGGAACTTGCGATGAAGTGTGATCAAAAGAACTAACTTCTATAGTAGAAGGATATAGGCGGATCCCAGTTCAAAAATGAAATGGGATACTGGATGGAAGATCCTCCACATTCTTTTCTATAGCAATCGGTGCAGGTGGAAGAGGTAGACCGTCAGGTCTATAAAATATTTCTGGTGCCGAAGAAGGTATAGACTCTGGAGTGACAAATGCTGGAGGGGTGGCACCTTCTGAATCATCCCTAGATGGAGCTGGTTCAGGAATAGAAGTGTTTACCATTACACTAGGATCAGTTCTAATGTCCTCTTGTAACTGTGGAACTTCTTCTGTAGAGGCAGGGATACCAGAAATAATTGGAGTAACTGGAGTCTTTGATGATGTTGAAACACAAGTTTCAAATAAACCAGGATATTTCAACCCAGTTAAACGAGATCGCTTGGCCCGGAATGGTTTCGTTTCCAGAGTCAAAGATAGTTGACTCATTAGTCTCCACAAATGATGGGGTTTTGATTGAATTTCTTCCACGATTATGGATTACTTGATCAACTCAAAATTAAAAGGGGAAAATGTTATTCTAAATTAAATGAATTTTATGATGCTTTGACACAACTTGCTTTTTCAATTTTTAAGAGTTGAGAAAAAGCTAAAGATGACTCTAGTCGCCTTCGATTTTTAATGAGCCTAAAGTGACAAGTGGTCAGATGGACCTTTTCTTTTAAGGAGTTGTAAAGGAATGAAAGTGACTACTTTGGAAATCTAGACAGAGGGATTACCAAACCAATCACAAAACTACAATATACACCTCGGTGGTAAATTATAGAGAAATTACTGAGGACTTTACGTATGGAAATCAATCTTCCCGAATGCTATGTTCAATGCATTGCGATCGATAGGGTGGAAGACACAGCTTCCTAAGGATAAAGGATATCAGCTTATTGTGGTCTCCTAATATATACTTGATGGTACGTTGGAGCACAAGTCCGTACTGGCACTTGTAGTATCAAAGAGGAGGAATCACCCAACCTACGATGAAAACGATAGTTACCAGGCTTTCCGATGCTGGAATACGTCTCTAGCCTAGACTTCTAGATGTTGTGCATTAGGTTCCAAAGCATTTTTATGTTCATTGAGGTTTATTTTATAGTTGATCTTTCTTAAGAAGTTTTCCTTTCAAGGTTCACCACATGATGTAGATGTACAATTCCTAAATATGCAATCTAAATGATAAGCAATCGTTTATTTTATTTTAGCAATGAAAATCCTAGCTACTAAGGAGAGAAAAGTACGATTCTTTCAACATAAAGCGGAGAGCACACACTAAATGCACTTTTCCTAAACCAATTTCCGCATGCAATCTAAATGAAAATGCACATGCATGTATTTGTTTTTTCCATTTCCTTAATGTGAGAATGACAAAAAGAAAACTAAGTACAGATCTGAACTATTTTTCCTCAAAGCGACACTTTAGCAATTTCTTTTCGAAAATGAAAGGAAGACTAAGACCACACTTTCACTTTCGAATGGAAAACTGTTTTCGACACTTCAAAGAATTGACAATTCAAATCAAATACAATGGAAAATTTATAATTGACTATCTAAAAGAGGAAGACTTTACGACACTCTTTTTCTTGACTGAAAACGATAGTTGTGACACTTTCGAATCAAAAGATGATAGCTCGATTAAGCTACTATTTTCAAAGGAGGACTGTAAATTATGAAAAATACATAAAAAACATTCACAATTCCTTATCAATGGAGGTTGAATAATGTAAAGGAAGAAGGCTTCAACAGTGATATGCTAATCATAGGTAGCAAAACTACTGAATAGAGATGAAAACAATGAAGAAAAGACCAAAATCTGGAGAGAGAAATAGTCTCATTCAATCATCACACCTATCCTTAAGGGAAACAGGGATGCATCCCACCTACAACACATGAGAGGTGCGATGTATCCAGACTGCTAATGAGAGATAGTGTGATGGTCTAGGGATGAGACTGAGCCTGGTTTTCACCCACAGTTTGCAGCTAAGTTTAGGGATTTAGGCTGAGCTTATGATAGGTAGTAAACACAAAGTATAGAGGTATGATCTAATGAGGTTATTGAGCTACCACCAGGGTACTTAGGATGTTTGCAAGTCAGATTTTCATTTCATAAACCAACTTGGAGATTGACTGAAGCAGCGTTGATCTACTTTGCAGTTGCATAGCAAAAGTAGTTCGAAGGCTAGCTAGCTTAACTTCAGGCTCCGTCTATAGTTTATAAAGCAAACAACAGTAACAAAAAAAAAAACTATTCACTCCAACTGTGGTCGCCATTTTGTTTCCAGGAAAAATATTGTCTATTTAGATCTTCTAGTCCCACTAAGACGGGTAGCTATCTTAGAAACAAACAATTCAAAGTAACTTGTGTTTTCCTTTATGAGAGATAGATGAGAGAGAAGCAAAGAGCACCAAACTTAGTCTTTCACTTGGCTCCTTGCTTGTTTCCTCTCTCCTTTGATAGTTCTTTTTCCACTCCTTTCTCACTGGTCCCACTTCAAAGAACACCTGTAGAGTCAAAGTAGAAAAATACCATCAAAGCATAGAGATCTATAACCATAAACAATGTAGAATCAGACGTACATTAACCATACAAATGCATACACAAATACAAGATTAAGAAATATACAAGTATATGGAGGAAAACTCAAATAACCTTATTGATAGAAGTAATAGAAGAGAGGATTACAACCCAACTGTCTGATCCAGCGCCATCCTCCCAGCATGAAAGCCATCTTCATCTCATGAAAATATATATCACCCAACAGTACAATGCTTCACAGAGAAACCAACAACACTTCCTTACAAAATACAAAATTCCAGCCTCTGGATCTCTAGGATGAGGGATCCATATATAGATATTTGCAGGGGGGTGAGTCAGCTTTTAGGATTTTGATTAATGTCATTTTGCTGATAGTTCTTGGTTGCACTTGGAGATTTCATGATCTCTTACTCATCCCTAGGCGAATTCAGAGAGGCAAGTGTCATATGAGCAGTTTCTAGAAGATTCTCTGAGTTTCCACCTAGCAAACTGCCTCTGCCATTTATCTTCTCTAGCTCATCACACCCTACAGAAGGGATTTTCTGTATGCATCGCACCCTTTGTGTGTAACAAGTGAGATGCATCGCACCCTCAGCATGGAGTAGTCTATATGGTCCAGTTTTGACCAGTTCTGAGTAGTTTTTCAGGGATAAATTCTGGGAAATGATGTAATTATTTGACCTTGATCCTTTAGGGTATGAAAAAACACTTTTAGGGGTTTAAGATCCCTTGGTTTATCGACATATGTGATTGGGGTTACAGTGCCCAAATATGTCTATAACAATAACCAGACTTGGGACTTAGTCAAGTTGCCTGCAGGTAAAACTATATTGCAGAATAAATGGGTTTACAGGCTGAAGGAAGAAGATGGAGGAAAACAGAGGTACAAAGCTAGACTTGTGGTGAAGGGTTTTGTACAAAAGAAAGGTATTGGTTTTGATGAAATATTTTCTCCTGTTGTTAAAATGACTTCAATCAGAACTATTTTAAGTCTAGTAGCAGTTGAAGATTTGCATCTTGAGCAGTTAGATGTAAAGATAGCCTTTCTCCATGGGGATTTGGAGGGAGAGATATATATGCAGCAACCACAAGGATATGAAGTGAAAGGGAAGGAGAAACTAGTGTGCAGGTTGAAGAAGAGCTTGTAT
>APFE030062010.1:156424-181558 GCA_000404065.3 Pinus taeda | reverse complement strand
ACAGCGGGGGGTTCACAGGGGGGGCGGCAGCCCCCCTGTCCGGGGGGTTTGAGGGGGGCGAGTAGCCCCCCGCTACGGGGTTCGAGGCAGCGGCCCGAGAAATTTTTTTTTAGACCCTATATTAGGTTGGACGAACCTACCTATGGTTTTTCAGTCCATGGTTTTGGATCTGGTGGTTTTCGGTCCATGGTATTGGATGCTTCGGCATGTATAAATATGTATTGTAACATTGAAAGGAATATAATGAAACATCAAGCTGGTAGTCTTGGTTTTGAGATCCAGTGGGAAATCTCTGTGTATATGTGTTTTATGTGTTATGCTCTCGCATTTTTATTTTTCCTGTGATTTAGAATTCGTATGCAGGTAATTTCTGTACAGGGTTAAAACCTACAGGTACTTTCATCCTTTTGCTCGCAATAGGTTTCCCACCAGTCCTTGACATGGGGGGCTGCTTTGAGAAGAGAAAAAATAATATTTTCCTGACTGGAAAAATCATGAATAGAACAATAACCCTCTAGCAAATTTAACCATTTATCGATGACATATATGTCTATCTAACCGTCGAATATGGGGATTTCTAAAATAAAACGGTGTGGCATTTCCAGAGTAGCTTTTGGAAGCCGATGCATCGCCCCTGGGTAGCCACTGAAGGATTTGGGCAAAGTTGTCCATCATCGCATTCCTTTGTCTCTCGAGGGCTTCTTCAAGAAAGATTTTGATAGGATCTCCTGCCCCCTCGTCTTTCTTTTCATCTGCCATGGGAGGTCGTGTTCGTCCAGTTCAAGTCCTAACTGCTTATATCCCGACCTCGTTGGGGGCATGCAAAGAAAAACCGAGAACAAGAAAACCTTTCTCATATCACTGATCTGGATTTAAACATGAATGCAACAAATTACAGAGATAACCATAAACACAAAGATGCAGTGGAAATAATACTTCATTTCATTAATGTAAAATACTGAGATATGCTTACAAACAGAAAATGGTAATAAACAGGGAGGGCGATGGTAGCTTATCTCTGAGAAGAGATGTGGTGGCTACATGCCTTTGAACTGTGTTATAATGAGGCTCGAAGGCCTATTTATTGTTGAGAAGCAATGGAAAACACTAAACATCCAAAAACCTAACCATAGAAGATGAAACGCCAAACTGTGGGCCCCGTTTGGGTAAATTGGTGCATCAACTTCCCGGGGTCGTAATGTTGGCATACAATCTCCATTTGACGCGTACAATATCTTGTTAGAAAGATCTATCCGAGAACTATAACTTTGGGAAGTGCAACATGGGTCCATGGGTCCATGGACCCATGTGGCTCCTATTTTTCCCAAAAAACGTCATTTAGGGCCTCAAAACGGTGTCGAAAGTTCAGGACTCGAAAAACTGCTAAAAATAGTAAACTGTGCTACAATTAAGGAAAATGAAAAGCTGATAGAAATAATGGTGGGGGTCCAAGTGAACTTGGTAGTTGGCCACCAATATCCACCTGGATCGTCACCCTAGGGGCCATCCAGACTGGGTTGCAGGAGTTGTAGACCCACGTGACGCACGCTGGTCCGTTGTGCGATAGTGCTACCAGATGGAGCACTGACCACAGAAAATGAGGCTGATAGGCCCACTATTAGCACTTTGAAGGGAGTGGGTTGAACTTGGTAACACTTCTATGTGAAGCACTCCACATCTTGCAGGATGGAGTAATTGCAAAGTTGAGGGCCCATGAGCATCGCGCCCTCTAGGCGATCAGTGAACAGGAGATAAAACAATCAGATGGCCTGCAGAGGAATTATACCATCGCTACTGAGGCCGAGGTGACCAGCCAAAGCAAGAGGATCATATAGGGCATGGAGGAGGCATGCAGAATGGTCCCAACATTATTGAGCTCCGCATCCACAAATTGGTCACAGGGGTGCGTGAAACTCGGACAGAGATGGCGTGAGTTCATTTGGAGTTGAACTTGCAGATTACAGGGCTCCAATTGAGGGCCCAGCCTTCAACACTGCCAGAGCTAAAGGAACAATGGGTGACCACTATCACTGAAGCAGTTGCGGCAACGGAGAGTGTAGTAGCAGACTACATACAGTTGTTTGAAAAATTGTTTGAGGTTCTGACCAACTTGCAAGAGGACCCAAACATCCAGAGGCTAGAAATGGAAGCACGCAAACTCCAACAGCGTTATGATGATGTTGAGGGCATATTGTGAACAGTCGCGCTGACGCAAAGTTTAGCCAAGTTGCAGGAAGCCAAGCAGCTGAAAGAACAGGTGGACATAGCATTGCACAAGGAAGCAGTGTTGAAGGCGCAACTCAAGCCCTGGCTAGAGGAATCTTATGTAGTCATAGGAAACATTGAAGGCTTGCGACTCTGCCAGTGAAGCAACAAAAACTTCAGGCTGACAGCATAAGGGAACTAACTGATAAAATAGTCAAATATGTGAAGCAAGTAGCAACTCAGTGCACAACCGATGTTGCAGTCATCAGGGTTGAGTTGGACGGGCTTCATGCAAAGATCTCTGCGCCTACCAAGTGACTCGAGGGCGAGTCATGATGTTTTTGTTGGGGACCTGTTGGGAGCGAGATACCCCAAGGGTAGTTTTGGGGCTAAAAGCCCAGGTTTAAGTCAATTTTTGTAATATTATTGTAAAGACTCTGCAATTTGTGGTCGTGGAGCACGAAGGTGTTGTGTGTCATAAAGGGTAGTCCACCCTTAGTTTTGTAAAAGTAAAGTCGGTTGTAAGAGAACTACCCATGGTCCGCGGACCATCGGATTGTGTAAAAAGAGCTAAGCTCTAACTAGTTTGAAGAAGACAGACAATGATGGATGATGTAATAAAATCATAGCTTTAGAGCAAGAAGTCTAAATCTTGGGCTATATCGTAGGTAAAGGCTCTGCAGCTGAGTGCGTAGAGGCCTAGGGTAGAAGTCCACAACTGATTACGCAGAGGCCTAGGGTAGAAGTCCGTAGCTAAGTGAGAGGACCCCTGCTGTTGTGTGCACAGGGCAGACAGAGGTTCTAACCACTTGGAAGATATTAATAAAAAGAGATATTATGCAATTTCTGTGTCTTTGTTCTGTTGATTCATCTTGATATGTTATGTATGAATTTTCTTTATTATGCTTATATGGTACACAAATGAATGCAATTACATTGAATAATTGAACGCATATACGAATACCTGTTTACGTGGGGATAACTATAATTGTTTGATAAGATAAGCAAGGCACTTAGATTAATTATGGCATTTGTATGGCATGCTACCATAGTAGCACGAAAGTACCTGAGTAGTAGGATTGGGTTGCGCAAAGGATGATCGTATCCTTTCCTGGAGGTATTGAAGAACGGAACACAAGGTTTGTCTTGCAAGCCCTAGAGCGAAGCAACCTGCGTGAAGGCAAGGACAGAGGGAATTAAATGACATCACGACCATCTCAGGGTGCGGAAACTTGGTTCCAACATCCCCCCATACTGCTTTGTGTGAGACTTCAGTCCACGCTCTACGGGATTATGCCAAAAGGGCCAGTACTGTAGGGATATGTTTGGCTAATTAACGCTAAACCTGGGTCAGGCCCCCTCAAGCCAAAAATAACTATGATTGACATTTTAGTGAAGTAATAGTGGAAGAATATGATACTTGTAAGTGATAATTGTATATTGACATGATTGTATGTTGACTTGACATATCCTTATGGGTATCTTCAGAAAGGTAGCCCTATTGTAGCAACTCTCTTGGTATATAAATATGCCTCATCACACTTGTGACTTGACTTGATCAATAGCATATCCTTGTGAGTGAATGTCAATTGATTTGATATGTCCTTGATCCGACTTGACAATTATATATTTTCACTTGTGATTGTTTGTTATCTTGACTTGATGAGTGATACTTCCTTGTGAATGTAGCCCTGCTAAATAAATATGTCTCATCACATTGACTTGAATTCATTGCTATAGTAACTCTCTTTGTAATTATAAATTGACTTGATACCTTAACTCATCAAATTAATTTGTTTTGACTGAACATTGATATGTTGACTTTGACTCATTAAGAGTAGATTTGATATCTCATGAAACATGACAATTATAAATAAAACTAATAAGATATATAAGCTAAGTTAAATTAACTATGCTGCAATTAACGTTGTGTTGACTTGATTTGATGAGTGATGTACACTTGGTGATTGTTAATTGAGTTGGTATTTAGATAGGTCCTAGTAACTATTGACCCTGACTTAGTGGGAGTAGCCTTAACATACTGGACATAACACATATGTTGATATTTTGACTTTGAGTAGACTTGACACTTTACATGCAACATGATGTTTGAATGACATAACAAGTTATTGATATGTTGACTTTGACTAGTAGAACCTTGAGTTGACAATGACTATGATAACCTAGGATAACTTGATTGTGACCTTACCTAGTATAGGAATATATGCTTGAAGCTCTCCATAGGCAGAGCTTGAGAGAAGTGGTAGTGGATCATAGGGATGACCAGTGGCATCTTGGTATATGCTATTATCAAACATTTGGATTCGACACTTGCACCAATACAGGGTGTGTGGTTGTGTGATGTGGAAATATGATTTATGATCTCTTGATGCTTATTTATTCATGCGTTATGTAGTGCGTTTAAGTAGTGTTAGCCAGTATCATGATTCAATTGGGATGTACAGTGGTAAGCAATAGCAGTTAGATTTGGAAACATTGCCATACATGGTTTGATGTGTAACGCAGTGACAATTTGAGCAATGGTTGTGTAGTGGCTTGAGTAGCATTGTGGTAAACTTGAGTAGTACAACGTTATATTTTATTCAGCATTCTTATATTGATTTAGAGCACAAGGGGATTTAGTCTAAAAATCATGAAACATGGTTTTCTGACTCTTCAGGGTGGCAAGGTTGTGCAAGGCACATGACTCACCTTTAGGTTGTGGCCTAAAAACACTTCATGGTAGCAGGGTGGTGTTAGGGAAGGTAGTAGCTTGCACAGGGCATTTTGGCATCCATTTAGTTGTGGATAATAAACTAACAGGGTAGAAAAGAATCCTTTCCTACGACAATTGCTAAATAGGCTATTAGGGCACTCATCAAGTTGTGGCTTGATCTATAAGGTGTTGCAACATCCTTCTTGTTGCAATAATATATTAGGGTTTAGTAGCATCCTATAGGTTGTGGCCTATGAATTAATGGGTTGGTGTATCCATCATTTGTAGCTAAAACCTTGATGTAATTAATATTTAATTTAAAGAGAGAAGAAGACAATTACTAAAGAAGCATTTAGTGGTTTTTGACCTCGAGGGGGTTTTCCACCTAAAATATTTGTGTATATTGTTTTATCTTCCTGCATTGTTGTATGGTATTGCCTACTGCTGGTTATTCTTTATAATTATTGAAGAATAACATTAATAATAGCCGAAGAATAAGTAATGCTATGAAAAAGGATTACAATTTTAGAATTGCTAGGAAATATTGATTCACCCCCCTCTCAGTATTTCCAACAATTGGTATCAGAGCTTGGTTCCTTTAGTAACAACTTAACCGTTGGAAGGCAATTTTCATAGCATAGAGATGGGAAAGTCAAGGAAGCATGTCAAAAGGATTTCAAAGGAAGGTACAAGTACAACAAAATATGAAGAGAGTGAGTATTGCGTACGAACCCCTGATTTTGATGCAGATAATTATTGGATATGGGAATCCAAGATGGAAGTACATTTGCAGGCACATGGAGTATGGAAATTATTTGTTTCTTGAAACATGTTTATCAACAAAACTAATGGGTACAATTCAAAGGCCATGAATGCAATTTTGAATGTTTTTACAAATTCTGTGAAAGCAAAAGATGCTCAATGTTCAATAGCTACAGCTCTTTGGGAAAAGCTTCATAATCTCTATTCAACAAAGCAATCAGGTCAAGATGTTATTGAAAATTCGAATACTTATGATTATGATGAAGATATTGGAGAAATGGCTAAGACAAAGTTTCAAAATCAAGTGATCAAGGTGATAAAGGAATTAAAAAGTCAAAAGGAAAAGCCAAGACTTTTGGAAGTAGAATTGAGGACAACAAAAGAACTCATCAAGGAAAATGAAGAGTTTGAGAAGATGATTAGTAGTCTTAGAACTCAATTGTAAGAAGTCGAGAATACAGAGACATAAGTCATCAAGAGAGAATTCCAATAAAAATGACAAGAACTCGAGACAGCTTTTGCAGAGATTAGCAGGCTCAAACAATAGATGCAGGAAACATAAATTGAAATTAAGGAATCTAATCAAAAATACAATTCCACATTTGAATAAAAAAAGGGAATAGGAAACCTCTTCAGCTGAACTAAGCATGATCAGGATTGAGATTGAGAAGAAAAAGGAACAAATACATGTACACAACAAAGAAGTTGAAAAGGCATCCCTTATCAAGCTACAATTTGAAGAAGAAGAAGGAAGAAGGAAAATGTTGAAGAGCATATTTCAGGAAGACCTTGCTCAAAAGAAAGGAGAACTTGATGCAACCCATGATGAGATAACCAAAATCAAGGGATCACAAAAAGAACACATACAACATAAGACATATGAAGAAGAAAAAATGAAGGCAATTAAAGATGGTAAAGCTCCAGTTGATGAAGGTACATGCTTAACATCTTCACAGGATGATTCTAAGAAGGAAGTTGATCAAAGTGAAAAGCCAAAGAAGAATGTTGTAACTCCAAAGAACAAGACCAAATCAGTCAAGAACAAAGGACGAAAATAGACTACAACACCGCCTCCAAAGAAGAATAAAAAATCGTCGAGGTATGTTCATTTATTTAATGGTTATTGTTTTTCATGCACTAAATATGGAACTATGGCTAAGGATTGTAAAGTTGTTGACATGTACAACTATCAAGGACCATCGTATTTGAATGACCATTTTCCATTGATGTCAAAGGGGGAGAGAAAAACCTTAGAAGGAGATTGAAATCTCAAGAAGAAGGTGAAGCATGATATCAGGGGGATTTTACTCCTAGGAGCAGTATGTGTGTTGCCATAAATGACAAAGGGGGAGATTGTTGGATGGTATCATTGATGTCAACCCATGAAGTTGATTGGGTTTGACATTGACCAAAAACACCTGTCATTAATGTCAATTGATTAATGAATGCTTCTTCTTAATTTTCATATTAAATAAAGATGAAAGCTATAATTTTGGATGGTTGAAAACCCAAGTCCTAGGGTTTGGGTTCCCTGGACTAAGGATGTACCCCGACTTTGTCGAGGTTTTTTGGTAGGATAAATCATTGAGTTTGGGTCGAAGATCTATGTCATTATATTCTCCTTGAAAATATGTTTCTGTTGATATGTGGTATGCCTCAAGAGGCCTCCTAGTCTAAGGGATATTCACAATTGAAGTTGGTGACCCGAGTTTCTAAGCTAAAACCCCAAGGGGTAGTGACATGAAACCTCCGCCTACCATTGTCAATATATGACATTTCTTATCACCTTAATCTCACCACGTTTAACTTACATAACGCCAAGAACCAAAGACATTAAACCAATCATTGACTTCACAATAGGACCATATGCACTAAGCCAATCATTGATTTCAAAATTTTAGTGGAATTGAAACTTTTTCTAGAAAAATATTTATAAGGGTTAGTACACCAATTCCTTAAGGATTAAACAAACAATTCAATAATAAATACTAAAATAAATTAATCTTATTAAAAATAAAATTATTTTTAAAACATCCTAAAATCCAACCTAATAAAGCCCCTAATTAGCCCAACAAAAACTATAAAAGGAAGATCTTTAAGCCTTCAAATCACACTAACCAAACAAATGATTTAGTTTTTAATTTTTTTGAATTTTATGATATTCATCCTACCTTAGGAAGCTAGGGCAATGATTTTCTTTTTGGTAAACTACTCTCAAATGTCTATGGTTTTTTCCTCCTCTAATTCGGTCTCTAAAGGTAAGTGTTTCATGTGATTTGGTGTCGGTTGCAAGATGTTTTTGGCATAAGATTTTGGATCTATTATCTCTATGGTTAGGGCTCTTCTGTTTCTCCTAGGACACCAAACTAAGAAGCCTCCATTGGTGTGTGATCTCCTCTCCAAGGAAAATCAAAGGGTAGCGTGAATCTAGGCCTTATATTGAGATTGATCCAAGCACTTTAATTCACTACACCATAGACCTGTAGGACTATATTAGGGCAACGAACAATCATGTTTTCTCTTTGAAGGTTATGAGGAACTTCTAGAGGATAGAGAGAGTCTAGGCTCCTTCTATGAGACATCTGCACCTATTTCAAGAAGGGATGTAAGCTGTGTTTTAAGGTCTATTATAGTCATCCTTATTATAGGATTCTTAACACTATAGGAAATAACAATGTGATAAATCCCTATGAATTATGACATGACAATTGACATTTTGACCTTAACATTGACACTCATATCTAGACATAACAATGGTCTTATATATGACTATAATTGACATTTTAGTGAAGTAACAGTGGCATAATATGATACTTGTAAGTGACAATTGTATACTAACATGATTGTATGTTGACTTGACATATCCTTATGGGTATCTTTAGAAAGGTATCCCTGTTGTAGCATCTCTCTTGGTATATAAATATGCCTCATCGCACTTATGACTTGACTTGATAAATAGCATATCCTTGTGAGTGACTATCAATTGATTTGATATGTCCTTGATCTGACTTGACAATGATATACTTTCACTTGTGATTGTTTGTTATCTTGACTTGATGAGTGATACTTCCTTGTGAATGTAGCCCTGCTAGATAAATATGTCTCATCACATTGACTTGAACTCATTGCTATAGTAACTGTCTTTGTAATTATCAATTGACTTGATATCCTAACTCATCATATTAATTTGACTTGACTAAACATTGATACGTTGACTTTGACTCATTACGAGTAGATTTGATATCTCATGCAACATGCCAATTAGACATAAAACTGATCAGATATATAAGCTAAGTTAACTTAACTATGCTACAACTGACCTTGTATTGACTTGATTTAATGAGTCATGTATACTTGGTGATTGTCAATTGGGTTGTTATATAGATAGGTCCTAGTAACTATTGACCCTAACTTAGTGGGAGTAGACTTAACATACTAGACATAACACGGATGTTGATATTTTGACTTTGAGTAGACTTGACACTTTACATGAAACATGATGTTTGAATGACATAACAAGTTATTGATATGTTGACTTTGACTAGTAGAACCTTGAGTTGACAATGACTATGATAACCTAGGATAACTTGACTGTGACCTTACCTAGTAATAGGCTTCTGAGGGCACATCATCTTGTTTTAATGATGGATTACAGATTATGAGCAGTGCTTAGTAGTGTAGGAATATATGCTTGAAGCTCTTTGTAGGCAGAGCTTGAGAGCAATGGTAGTGGGTCATAGGAATAACTTGTGGCATCTTGGTATATGTCATTATCAGACATTTGGATTCAACACTTGCACCAATACAGGGTGTGTGGTTGTGTGATGTGGTCATATGATTTATGAGCTCCTGATGCTTATTTATTCATGAGTTATTGTGTGTGGTTAAGTAGTGGTAACCAGTATCGTGATTCAATTGGGATGTACCGTGGAATTTAGAGATGATGTACAGTGGTAAGAAATAGGAGTTTGATTTGGAAACATTGGCATACATGGTTTGATGTGTAATGTAGTGACAGTTTGAGTAGTGGTTGTGTAGTGGCTTGAGCAGCATTGTGATCAACTTGAGCAGGACAACGTTATATCTTATTCAACATTCTTATATTGATTTAGAGCACAAGGGGATTTAGTCTAAAGATTGTGAAACATGGTTTTCCGACTCTTCAGCGTGGCAGGGCGGTGCAAGGCAGGTGATTGGAGTCACCTTTAGGTTGTGGCCTGAGAAAACTTAATGGTAGCAGGGTGGTGCTAGGGCAGGTAGTAGCTTGCACAGGGTGTTTTGGAATCCATTTAGTTGTGGATAATAAACTAACAGGATAGCAAAGAATCCTTTCCTACAACAATTGGTAAATACGTTATTGGGGCACTCATCAAGTTATCGCCTGATCTATAGGGTGTTGCAACATCCTTCTTGTTGCAACACTATTTTAGGGTTTAGTAGCATCCTCCAGGTTGCGGCCTATGAATTAATGGGTTGACGCATCCATTAGTTGTAGATGAAATCTTGATGGAATTAATATTTAATTTAAAGAGAGAAGAAGGAAATTACTAAAGAAGCGTTTAGTGGTTTTTGACCTTGAGGGGGTTTTCCACCTAAAAATATTTGTGTATATTGTTTTATCTTCCTGCATTGTTGTATGGTGTTATCTACTGCTTATTATTTTTTATAGTTATTGAAGAAGAACATTAATAATAGCTGAAGAATAAGTAATGATATGAAAATGATTACAAATTTTTAATTGCTAAGAAATATTGATTCACCCCCCTGAATGTGAGATTTGGAGAGGGAGGCTCTGCACTGGATCGACAAGGCCTGAACGACATGGTTTGAGAAAGGGGTTAGAAGGTACAGGGTTATACAAGCCGGCATCGGTCCTACAGCTGCCACTGACATGCCTCGATACCTGTACCTCGAGCCCGCTCTCGCCTTTAACCTTTCTCTCCTCTTGCTGGGGTTTTATTTTACCATCTTCGTTTTCATTTACTCCTGTCATTTTCACTGACTAGGTCAGTTATTGTCAAGGGAAGGGATGTGTATAGGTAGGCTCTTGCTCCCACCCTGTCGATCTCTCACCTGCTAGACCCGTACAGGGCTTCCACCTCTGGTTTTCTCGCCCTTGAACGGTACCGATCCACCATCGTTTTCAGTGTCGGTTTCCGTGACATTTAGCTCTTTCCGAGGTGGTATTACCTTTCTCAGCAGCTGTCGTAATGGATCTAGATGAAGTAGATTACTCGGACTCTCTGCTAGTGGAAGGCTCCATCTGGCGATCCACGTTTGCGTCTTCAGGAGGTCTGCACAGTGAAAATCTATCCGCTAGTTTTGACGAGCTCCCACAGTCATCAGACCCTGTCCTCTTTGCTTCTGTTTAGTTGGACAAACCCTCCTCCTGAGCACCCTTTGCTGTGCCTTCCTCGGCCACCTTAGGGTTTCTCTCGAACTGTTTCCAATCCTCGCCGAATGACGTAGGTCCATCGGAGCCAGCTGGCCTCCCAAATCAATCCCTGCCTGATGCCTTACCTGAAGTTCCCCCCTCGGCTGCACCCCTCACTCCCCTAGCTCCCCCTATTCCCTCCGGCAGTTACAACTCAGTCCCCCCCCTTCCTGAAGCAATCCCCGATTTTCCCCCAAACCCTAACCCTACCCCCCGGCTGTTTCCCAGGAAGAGGTGAGGGTCTCTACTATCCCTAAGTGTATGACCTCCCGACCCTCGAAGAAACAAAGATGCTTCAAGTCTAGGCCAACGGACATAATTCTCTGGCTTGAAGAAGATATACAGTGGGGAGACGTGATAGATTATGCAGACAGAGTTCTGGTGGGTCGCATTAGAGGCTGGAATTACACCGCAGACAGACTGAAATCTTGGGCAGCGGAGATCTGGGGTCAGCATTTGGCAGACATCCCTTTCGTTCATACCTTTGTGCGGGGATGGTTGGCGCTGCGGTTTGCAAGAGCCGATCACATGAGCTGGGTTCTCTCGTCTTTTTGGCACTTCCAAAAAGCACCTGTACTCCTTAAGAGATGGACACCGCTCTTTGACCCGGAGACTGAACAGGTGGGGGTCGGACCGGTATGGATCAAACTTCCGGGACTACCCCTTCAGTACTAGTCAGAGGACATATTCCAGAGAATTGGGAACTCACTAGGTACGTTCATGGATTTTGATAAATCATACCTGTCCACGGGAATGATGGCCTATGCTAGGATCCTTGTGCATTTAGATACCAGAGGTGGTCTGCAGGAAAATATCATTATCAAGTAGAGAACTTTCTCTAGGAAGCAGCTGTTGGATTACGAAGGCATCCCCTACCACTGCAGGAGGTGTCACCAGGTGGGTCATCTCTATAAGGATTGTCCCCTCCTCAAGAAGAATAATCAGAACCTCCAAGAGCTGGCCCTAAACTCGACGAACGAGCGCCCCCATCCTCAGGATACAGCGACTCAGATGGCAGAGCAAAACTTAAATTTGGACAGAGTGGAAGCGCCACTTACTCTCGTGCTGAAGAAAAGAGGCAAGAACCCCATCAGGCCGCCCTCACCGCCTCTGACACGCTCCAAGGCAGCAAAAGGCGACGTCTTCTCCTCGGGTATGTCTCATCCTTCCAATGCCTCTTTTATTCATCTTTCTTCATCTTTGTTATCACTCTCCTCACATCTACCTCCACCAATTTTGATTCCCTCCTCCCTCTCCCTGAGGGCTCTCGACCCTGCTGTTAATCCTGGGCTCCCTCCCCTCCCCTCGCGGACAGGCCAGGCCTATGTGACCTGCTCCCTCCTGGTGTCGGCGCCCATCTTCACCTCCTGCTACCTTTCCTCCTCCCCGATCCCCTCCATTCCGCCTCTTTCCCCCTCAATGAATTCTACGCCGAGGTACACTACCCGGTCCATAGCTAAGCAGAAAGAGCCGGATGCCATCGGGCTGGATGCAACTCCTCCTTTCCTCTCCCCCAGATAGGGAAGAGGGAGACCATCTTCAATTCACAAAGCTAAAGGTAAAGCAGGTGTCAAAGTCATTCAAGGCAAACAACAAACAATAGAAAGGGTTCTTAGAGCAAAGGACGCCCTCCACCACCCTCCTCCATGAAGCTTTTGTCTTTTAACTGTAGGGGGTTGGCTAGCCCTGACAAAACGCTGGCCATGAAACGACTTCTACTATCTAATGTGGTTGATGTTATCCTGTTACAAGAAACCCTATGCAAGGCGGACTCAGTCACCCCCCTTCTTTCTTCGTGGTTGCCACGCTGGACCTTCCACGCCCTGGATGTCTCGGGACACTCTGGTAGGGTTGCAACAGGTTTTAATAACAGATCCATTGTCTTGAAGAACATCTGGGGGGGTGAGGGTTATTTGGGTGCGGACATCTACTCCAAGGACCTGGAGGATGAGTTGAGAATCATCAATGTCTATGGTCCCTGCCACAACAGGGAGCCCTATTGGCAAAGGCTCCTTAGTTCTTCTCTCCTCCAAGATGACAACGTGATCCTAAGCAGGGACTTGAACTTCTCCCTGGGCTACATGGAATTCTGGGGACACATGGCGCAGAGGGACCCGCTCTCTGATTTCTTTGTGCATATTCCAGAGGATCACCATTGGATTGACATCCCTTCTGCCAAGATACAGCACACCTGGAAAAACAACCGAACGGGCAGCCAAAGTCTGGCCAGGAGATTGGATCGGTTCATTATCAAAGAGGCTTTCCATATCAACCACCCCTGGTTGAGGCAATGGGTTGGCAGTGGGGGTATCTCGGATCATCGGCCAATCTATCTAGAAGTTGGGGATCGGAGCCCCAAAATCGTAGCCCCTTTCAAATTTAACGCTACTTGGCTTCGGGACCCCTCCTACATCAAGCTTGTCTCAGATTTCTGGAAATCACATCCAATCTTTGAGGAGGAGGAACCAGCAAAAGGTTTTGTCAATAATCTCTTTGAAATAAAGGGCCTTTTCAGAGTTTGGGCACACAAGAAAAGAGAACAGGAAGACTCTCTCCTTACCCAAGCTAAGAAAGCCATTGCTAAACTAGAAGCATAGTCAGAAGGAACTTTTTTCTCTTCGGAACAGAAAGCTCTCCATGAACACATAACCAAACAAAGGACCCAGATCCTCAAGGACAGGGAAGCAATCTGGCGCCTAAGAAGCCGAGCGATCTGGCTCAAGGAGGGCGACGAAAACACTAAGTTCTTTCATCACTTTGCCAATGGGCAGAAAGCCATCAACACCATCTGGAAGCTTCAAAATGAACAAGGGAATCATGTCCGTACCTCAAGAGAACTTGTTTCCCTAGCCACCTCACATTTCAAAAGCATATATGCAGCCCCAAGGGAAGCCAACATGCTAGAGATCATGAGAATAGCTGAGCTCTTCCCTAGTTTTGTGGATGTAGGACACGAGGAGGAGCTAATCAAGGAAGTATCTCTATGGGAGCTTGAGGCCACAATCCATGGCTTTCAAAGAGACAAGAGCCCGAGGCCTGACGGCTGGTCCACTGAATTCTTCCTGGCATTCTTTGATATCTTGGATCTGGACCTCCTTAAGGTGGTGGAGCAGTGTCGTCTCTTAGGCAAGATCCCCCCGACAAGCAAATCCACTTTTATTTCCCTCATCCCCAAATCTGACAAGCCTGCCTATTTTAATGATTTTCAGCCTATCTCATTATGCAACTACCTCTACAAGATCATAGCCAAAATCCTTGCTAATAGACTCAAGCAAATTCTCTCTGGCCACATTTCCCCTGAACAGTTTGCTTTCCTTCAGCACCATCAGATTCACGAAGCTATTGGAACCTCCCAAGAACTCCTCCACTCAGTACACTGTAAGAACCTGAAAGGAATGATCTTAAAGGTGGACCTGTCCAAAGCCTTTGATCGAGTAAACTGGCTCTATATCCGCTTGCTCCTTACACATTTGGGCTTCCCCTATAGGTACATCAAATGGATTATGAGTTGTATTACTGATGTGTCATACAGTGTCCTCCTCAATGGATCTCCCACTCCTCTTTTCATGGTCGAGAGGGGTCTGAGGCAGGGGTTCCCCCTCTCACCCATAATTTTCCTTCTCATCATGGAGGGGGTCAGTAGATTGATCGGGGCAGAACACAGAGGGGGCAGATTAGTGGGGATAAAAATTATGGACAATTGTTTCCTTACCCACCTTCTGTTTGTGGACGATGTGCTCATTTTCTTGAATGGCAGCATTGGCGACACCACAGCTTTACAACATGTTTTTGAACTTTTCCAGAAGGCTACAGGCATGATCATCAACGTTCACAAGTCTACCGTAATGGCAGTAGGTTGTTCTTAGCTGGAAGTTCAATACACTCTTCGCTGCTTCCCCTTTGCACTACAGCCTCTGGAGGACGGGCTGAAATACTTAGGCTTCCGACTGAAACCTTCAGGCTACAAAATTGCAGACTCGATCTGGCTCATATCGAAGGTAGAGAAGAGAATGAATACTTGGTACAACAGATACCTCTCCCGGGCAGGTAGACTCACTCTCATAAAAGTTGTACTGGAAGCGACATCGGTATATTGGATGACTCTGGCCTGGATTCCAAGGGGAATTCGAACTAGATTACAAAAATCTACAGCAGCTTCCTTTGGAAAGGAAACAAGCAGGTGAATCTCTTTGCATGGGTAAAATGGGACACAATTGCTAGGCCAAAGAGATGGGGGGGCTGGGGCATTAAAAAGTTAGATCTATTTGCCAAAGCGCTGGCTACAAAACTAGCGTGGCAGCTCATAACCTCTCACAGCCTTTGGACCAATGTTGTCTATCAAAAGTACTCTCCCCTGAAAACATCTTGGACTGGATTCAAAGGGATCAGAGGACAAGTGGTAGGCAGTCCATCATATGGAAAGCAGTCCTGACCTCCCTCCCCCTTATTCGGGATGGATTAACCTGGCAAATTCATCAGGGGAGTGCAGTTTCTATAGGTGTGGATCCTTGGATTGGATGCGGGAATGCCCACAAGCTCTCTGCTGAGATGATAGAGCTTTTGGTGAATCAGGGAATCTCACATCTATCCCATATTATAGACCAGGAAAACACCACACCCCTCCAACAGGCCTGGAAGTCGACCCGCAACCTCCACATCCCAGGACATTGGCATCAGGCTTGGGAGGGCTTCACCGAGGCTCTCACACAAGCGCATATCAGGATAACGGAAGGGGAAGATGAAATAGTGTGGGCATATGCAAAAAATGGGAGATACTCACCCAAGGAAGGTTACCTGAAACTCATGGAGCATGACAAGCCAGAGTAGGTACATCAATGGTGGAAAACTCTATGGAAACTTAAAGTAGCCCCCAGAAAGCGAATGCTTTTTTGGACCATCCTTTTCAACAAAATCCCCACCGGCTCAAACTTTTTGAAGCGCTCTTTCCACAGGCCTTTTTGGTGTCATCTCTACAGGAATAGCGAGGAAACCACAGAACACTTATTTCTGCACTTCCCTATCATCACTGAGAAATGGAACCTCATAATGGCTTCCTCCCCCTCCCTCCATCGATGGCAAGGGAGATCCATTATGGAGGCCTGGCTGGATTTGTTAGAAAGGCACAAAGGAAAAGACAGGAATCTTCCCCTCCTCATGTGCTGGGCTTTCTAGACGGTGAGGAACCGAGCCATCTTCGACAATAAGGACCCCCTTTGGCACTACATTGGTCCTCGTATCCTTGCTGATTTTGACCTACTGCCTGAGGACACCACCCAGACTCCCCCCAGGACCATCCATCCTGAACTCATTGATAAATCTCACCCTTGGGATTATTTTGATGGCTCAGCCCAAGATGAGGGTTGTGAAGGGGGGGCCATACATTACCTGAGGGAAGGCCACAGTTTTAAGATCCAAATGAAACTTGGCAGAGGCACAAACAATTTTGTGGAGCTATCCATAGCCAAGCATCTCATTCACTTTGCCCTTGAGAAACACTGCTCCCATCTCCAACTGTTTGGGGATTCCAAACTTGTTTGCAATTGGCTCAAAAGAACATCTCATTGCTCTGCTTTTTCTTTGAGACACATATTGGATGAGGCCCTCAGACTTACAACAACTTTTGACAATTTTGTCTGTCACCATATTTACAGGGAGCGCAACTCAAGGGTAGACTACTTATCAAAGGAGGCAGCGCACAGGCAGGAAGAGGTTGATGGAACCTTCCATCAATTTTACCATAGACCATTTATAGACCTACATGCACTTCAAGAGACATAACCATCTATATCACACTCCATTTTCTTTACTTACTTTTTTGGCATATTACGGTTCTAAACATTTACTGTTTCTATTATATATACAGTCCTAAATGGCTTATATGAGCTACACAGGAAAGTTTTTTGATAGTTATACAGTTCTTAAAATGTTTTCTGCTCAGTTCTTGGAAGCCATGCAGCCTCCCTGCGTGGAGATTACAGGCTATCTTTTTGTCACGAAACAGCTACATTAGTTTTTGGATATAGCTGCTACTGCGTTTTGTCATGACCTCCTTGCGTGGAGATGTTTGCACACTGTACATGTTTTTTTGTTGTTGTTCATGTTCCGGGAGGCTACCTACCTCAATATGCATATGCTCAGGCATCTACAGAATGTAATTTCTTAATATTAATAGAAATTACGACTTTTCCATGGGAAAAAAAAAATTGATTCACCCCCCTCTCAGTATTTCCAATAATTGGTATCAGAGCTTGGTTCCTTTAGTAACAACTTAACCATTGGAAGGCAGTTTTTAGAACATAAAGATGGGAAAGTTAAGGAAGCATGTCACAATGATTTCAAAAGAAGGTATAGGTACAACAAAATCTAAAGAAAGTGAGTATTGTGTACGAACCCCTGATTTTGATGCAAATAATTATTGGATATGGGAATCTAGGATGGAAGTACACCTGCAGGAACATGGAGTATGGGAATTATTTGTTTCTTGAAACACATCTACCGATGAAGCTAATGGGTACAATTCAAAGGCCATGAATGAAATTTTGAATGTTTTTCCAAATTCTGTGAAAGCGAATGATGGTCAATGTTCATGGGCTAAAGATCTTTCGGAAAAGATTCATAATCCCTATTCAACAAAACAACCAGGTCAAGATGTTATTAAAAATTTGAATACTTATGATTATGATGAAGAAATTGGAGAAATGACTAAGACATAGTTTCAAAATCAAGTGATCAAGGTGATAAAGGAACTAAAAAGTCAAAAGGAAAAGACAAGACTTTTGGAAGCATAATTGAAGACAACAAAAGAACTCATCAGGGAAAATGAAGAGTCTGAGAAGATGATTAACAGTCTTAGAACTCATTTGGAAGAAGTCGAGAATATAGAGACAAAAGACATCAAGAGAGAAGTCCAATAACAATGAAAAGAACTCGAAACGGCTTTTGTAGAGATTAGTAAGCTCAAACAACAGATGCAGGAAGCATAAATTGAAATGAAGGAATTTGACCAAAAATACAATTCCGAATTTGACCAAAAAAAAGATTTGGAAAACTGTTCAGCTGAACTAAGCAGGCCTAGGATTGAGATTGAGAAGAAAAATGAACAAATGCATGTACTCAACAAAGAAGTTGGAAAGACGTTCCTTATCAACCTACAGGTTGAAGAAGCAGAAGAAAGAAGGAAATTGTTGAAGGACATATTTTAGGAAGACCTTTCTCAAAAGAAAGGCGAACTTGATGCAACCCGTGATGAGATAACCAAATCAAGGGATCGCAAAAGAACACTTACAACATAAGACATATGAAAAATAAAAAATGAAGGCAATTAAAGATGGTAAAGCTCCAGTTGATGAAGGTACAAGCTCAAAATCTTCACGGGATGATTCTATGAAGGAAGTTGATCAAAGTGAAATGCCAAAGAAGAATGTTGTAGCTCCAAAGAACAAGACCAAAGTAGTCAAGAACAAAGACGACAACAAACTACAACACCACCTCCAAACAAGAATGAAAAATATTCTAGGTATGTTCATTTATTTAATGGTTATTGTTTTTCGTGTGCTAACTATGGAAATATGGGTAGGGATTGTAAAGTTGTTGACAAGTACAACTATCAAGGATCATCGCATCTGAATGAACCATTTAGGTGCATACATTTATTTAATGATTATTTCTTTTTATGGGCTAACTATGGACATATGACTACGGATTGTGAAGTTTTTGGCAGGTACAACTATTATCTACAAAACCCTAGAAGAAAGTTTGCAGGTTTCTGAGCCAGATCAAATGACATCTTCTATGGATGACATTGAATGATTTAAATGTCATAATCATGGTCACATAGCTCAATAATGCAGGTAACATTCAGATATGGAATGTTACAAGTGTCACAATTATGGGCACATATCTCATAACTATAGGAACAAAATGGAATCAGTCATCAATATTGATGATGAGAACAAGAAGGTTTGGAAGAGGAAACAACTATAGGATGAAAAAATGCAAGAAGAAGGGATACAAGATCAACAAGAAGTGCAGAAAGATAAGAAAGTCCTAGTAGTCATGCTTACAGGATTCGCAACAGGTTGCGAGGAATTAAGTCAAGATGACTTGTTAGGTTAATCACTATTTTGAACAATCTAGCTCATTGATGCCTTGAAGTTTGTAGAGGGTGATTCTCTGCAGAATTATATGGAACAAGTTTATGATTGACAAACAAATAGTTTGAACAAAATGGAAGTTTCATAACAGGTTCAGGGGGAGCAGAGCAATTGAAGAATTACAGGTTCACAAAGGAAAACTTCTCTTGAAGGGAAGCACATACAAGACATAGTTCCATAGAGATCGTCATTGACACAATATTACAATAAGGCTTCTCTTCAGGGGGAGCACAATCAAATAATAGGTCCACATGAAGCTAGAAAATTCTCAAGAGAAAAACCTAAGAAGGAGATTGAAATATCGAGAAGGAGGTGAAGCATAATATCAAGGGGAGTTTTACTCCCAGGAGGAGTATGTGTGTTGTCATAAATGACAAAGGGGAAGATTGTTAGATGGTGTTGTCATTGAAGTCAACCCATGGAGTTGACTGGGTTTGACATTGACCAAAAACACCAGTCATTCATGTCAAATGGTTAATGAATTCTTCTTATTAATTTTCAGATTACATAAAGATGGAAGCTATATTGTTGGATGGTTGAAAACCCAAGTCCTAGGGTTTGGGTTCCCTAGACTAAGGATGTACCCCGACTTTGTTGAGCGTTTTTGGTAGGATAAATCATTGAGTTTGGGTCGAAAATTTATGTCAATAGATTATCCTCGAAAATATGTTTTTTTTTTATATGTTGTACGCCTCAAGAGACCTCCTAGTTTGATAGATATTCACAATTTAAGTTGGTGAACACAGTTTCTAGGCTAAAACCCCAAGGGGTAGTGACATGACACCACCTCCTATGATTGTCAATACATGACATTGTTTATCATTGTAATCTCACCACTTATAATTTTCATAACCACAAGAACCAAATACAATAAACCAATCATTGAATTCACAGTAGGACCATATGCACTAAGCTAATCATTGATTTCAAAATTTTAGTGGAATCGAGGTTTTTTTTTTTTTTTTTCTCTGGAGAAATATTTATAAGGGTTAGTATACCAATTTCTTAAGGCTTAAACAAACAATTCAATAATAACTACTAAATTAAATTAATCTTATTAAACATAAAATTGTTTTTAAAACATCCTAAAATCCTACCTAGTGAAGCCCCTAATTAGGCTACCAAAAACTATAAAAGGAATATATTTAAGCCTTCAAATCATGCCAACCACGCAAATGATTTAGCTCTAAAATTTTTGTTGACTTCTATGATATTCGACCTACCTCAAGAAACTAGGGTAGTGAGTCTCTTTTTGGTAAACTACTCTCAAATATCTTCAGTTTTTTCCTCCTCTAACTCAGTCTCTATAGGTAAGTGTTTCATGTGATTTGGTGTTGGTTGCAAGAAGGAAAAATATTTTGGCCCTGTTATCTCTACAGTTAGGGCTCTTCTATTTTTCCTAGGGCATAAAACTAAGAAGCCTCCATTGGTGCATGATCTCTTCTCCAACGTAAATCCAAGGGTAGCGTGAGTCTAGGCCTTGTATTGAGATTGATCCAAGCACTTTTCAGTGCAATGGAGACATGTAGCACTATGTTAGGGAAGCGAACAATCATGCTTTCACTTTGAAGGCAGTGAGGAACTTCTAGAGGATAGAGAGATTCTAGGCTCCTTCTAGGATACATCCACACCTATTTCAAGCAGGGATGTAGGGTGTGTTTTAAGGTCTATTACAGTCATCCTTATTATAGGATTCTTAACACTATAGGCAATAACAATGTGACAAAGACCCATGAATTATGACATGAAAATTGAAAATTTGACCTTAACTTGGACACTCAGATCTATACATGATCATGTCCTTGTTTATAATTGTAATTGATATTTCAGTGAAGTAACAACGACATAATATGATACTTCTAAGTGACAACTATATATGGAAATGATTGTGTATTGACTTGATATATCCTCACGGGTAGCTTAAAAAAGGTAGCCCTATTGTAGCATCTCTCTTGGTATATAGGTATGTCTCATCAAACCTGTGACTTGACTTGATAAATAGCATATCCTTGTGAGTGATAGTCAATTGATTTGATATGTATTTGATTTGACTTAACAATGACATATTTTCACTTGTGATTATTTGTTATCTTGACTTAATGAGTGATACTTCCTTGTGAATGTAGCCCTTATAAATAAATATGTCTAATCACATTAACATGAATTCATTGTTATAGTAACTCTCTATGTAATTATCAATTGACTTGATACCTTAACTCATCATATTAACTTGAATTGAATGAACATCGATACACTGACTTTGACGCATTAAGAGTAGATTTGACATCTCATGCAACATGGCAATTAGACATAACAATGATCAAATATATAAGCTAAGTTTACTTAACTATGTTGCAATTGACTTTTTGTTGACATGATTTGATGAGTGATGTACGCTTGGTGATTGTCAATTAGCTTGGTATATAGATAGGTCTTAGTAACCTGTTAACCTTGACTTAGTGAGAGTAGACTTAACCTACTAGACATAACACATATGTTGATAATTTGATTTTGACTAGACTTTACACTCTACATGCAACATGATGTTTGACTGACATAACAAGTTATTGATATGATGACTTTGACTAGTAGAACCTTGTGTTGATAATGACTATGATAACCTAGGATAACTTGATTGTGACCTTACAGGGCTACAGATTTCTGAGGGCACATCATCTTGTTGTAACGATGAATAACAGATTGTGAGCAGTGCTCAGTAGTGTAGGAACATATGCTTTTAGATCTTTGTAAGAAAAGCTTGAGAGTAGTGGTAGCAAGTCATATTGATGACCTGTGGCATCTTGGTATATGTCATTATCAGACATTTGGATTTGACACATGCACCAATACAGGGTATGTGGTTATGTGAAGTGGAAATATTCTTTATGAGCTCCTAATTATTATTTATTCATGTGTTGTGGAGTGTAGTTAAGTAGTGGTATCCAATATCGTGATTCAGTTGGGATGTACAGTGCAATTTAGAGTTGATGTACAGTAGTCAGCAACATACATTGTTTGATGTGTAATGCAATGATAATTTGAGCAATGGTTGTGCAGTGGCTTGAGTAGCATTGTGGTCAACTTGAGTAATACAACATTATCTTTTATTTAGAATTCTTATATTGATTCAAATCATAGGGGGATCCAATCTAAATATTGTGAAATATGTTTTAACGTCTCTTCAGGGTGGCAGGGTGGTGCAAGGCAGGTGATTGGAGTCACCTTTACGTTGTGGCTCAAGAAAACTTCATGGCATCTGGGTGGTGCTAGGGAAGGTAGTATCTTACATAGGGAATTTTGGCATCCATTAAGTTATGGATAATAAACTGATAGGGTAGCGAAGAATCCTTTCCGACGGTAGTTGATAAATAGAGTGTTGGGACACTCATCAGGTTGTGGCATGATCTACAGGGTCTTGGGGCGTCCTTCTTATTGCAGCAAGACATCAGGGTCTAGTAGCATCCTACATGTTGTGGCCTATGAATTAAGGGGTTGACGCATCCCTCAGTTGTAGCTAAAATATTTATGTAATTAATATTTGTTTTAAAGAGAGAAGAAGACAATTACTAAAGAAGCGTTCAATGGTTTTCCACCTCGAGGGGGTTTTCCACCTAAAAATATTTGTGTATATTGTTTAATATTCCTTCATTGTTGTATGGTGTTATCTACTGCTGATTATTATTTACAATTATTGAAGAAGAACATTGATAATTGTTGAAGAATAAGTAATGCTATGAAAATTATTAAACATTTCTAATTGCTAGGAAATATTGATTCACCCCCTCTCAGTATTTCCAACAATTGGTATCAGAGCTTGGTTCCTTTAGTAACAACTTAACCACTGGCAAGTAGTTTTCAGAGAATACAGATGGTAAAGTCAAGGAAGCATGTCGTAAGGATTTCAAAGGAAAGAACAGGTACAACAAAATATGAAGAACATGATTTTTGTGTACCAACCCTTGATTTTGATGCAGATAATTACCAGATATGGGAATCTAGGATGGAAGTATATTTGCTGGCACATAGAGTATGGGAATTATATGTTTCTTGAAACATGTCTCTCGATGAAGCTAAAAGGTACAATTCAAAGGCCATGAATGCAATTTTGAATGTTTTTCCAAATTCTGTGAAAGTAAAAGATAGTCAATGTTCAACAACTAAAGCTCTTTGCGAAATGCTTCATAATATCTATTCAACAAAACAATCAGGCCAAGATGTTATTGAAAATTCGAATACTTCTGATTTTGATGAAGAAATTGGAGACATGACTAAGACATAGTTTCAAAATCAAGTGATCAAGGTGATAAAGGAACTAAAAAGTCAAAAGGAAAAGATAAGATTTTTCGAAGCAAAAATTAAGACAACAAAAGAACTCATCAAGGAAATGAAGAGTCTAAGAAGATGATTAGCAGTGTTAGAACTCAATTGTAAGAAGTCAAGAATACAGATACATAAGACCTCAAGAGAGAAGTCCAACAACAACGGCAAGAAATTGACATGCCTTTTGCAGAGATTAGCTGGCTCAAACAATAGATGCAAGAAGCAGAAATTGAAAGGAAGGAATCTGATCAAAGATACAATTCCACATTTGACCAAAAAAAAGGAACTAGAAACCTCTTCGACAAAACTAAGCAGGCTTAGGATTGAGACTGAGAAGAAAAAGGAACAAATACATGCACTCAACAAAGAAGTTAAAAACGCCTCACTTATCAAGCTAGAGGTTGAAGAAGAGGAAGAAAGAAGGAAATTGTTGAAGGACATATTTCAAGAAGACCTTGCTCAAACGAAAGGAATAGTTGATGTAACGCATGACGAGATCAAAAATCAAGGGATCACAAAATGAACACTTACAACATAAGACAAATGAAGAAGAAAAAATGAAGGCAATTAACTTATGGTAAATATCTAGTTGATGAAGGTACAAGCTCCACATATTCATAGGATGATTCTGAGAAGGAAGTTGATCAAAGTGAAAAGCAAAAGAAGAATGTTATAACTCCAAAGAAAAAGACCAAAGCGGTCAAGAACAAAGGATGACAACAGAATACAACAATGCCTCCAAAGAAGAATGAAAAAACTTTGAGGTATGTTTGTTTATTTAACGGTTATTGTTTTTTGTGTGCTAACTATGGACATATGGCTAGGGACCATCACATCTGAAAGAACTATTCAGGTGCTTACATTTATTTAATGGTTATTTCTTTTTATGTGCTAACTATGGACATATGGCTAGGGATTGTGAAATTTTTGGCAGGTACAACTATTATCTGCAAAACCCTAGAAGAAAATTTGTAGCTTCTCAAGACAAATATTAGATGGCATATTCTATGGATGACATTGAATTCTTTAAACATCATAATCATGGACACATAGCTGAAGAATGCAGGTACCATCCAGATATGGAGTGTTACAAGTGTCACAATTATGGACACATAGCTCATCACTATAGAAACAAAATGGAATCAATCATGAATATTGTTGGGTTGTGTTATATTCTTTCCACAACTAACCTACTTAGTGAATCGGGGGGTTAGAGGGGGGGCGGAGCCCCCCCTTCGTTGCGCCGATTGCACAGCGGGGGTCACAGGGGGGGCGGAAGCCCCCCCTGTCTAGGGGGTTTGAGGGGGGCGGGTAGCCCCCCTCTATGGGGTTCGCGGCAGCACCCCGAGAAATTTTTTTTTGGACCCTATATTAGGTTGGACGAACCTACCTATGGTTTTCCATCCATGGTTTTGGACGCGATGGTTTTCGATCCATGGTATTGGATGCTTCAGCATGTATAAATGTGTATTGTAACATTGAAAGGAATATAATGAAAAATCAAGCTGGTAGTCTCGGTTTTGAGATCTAGTGGGAAATCTCTG
>APFE030062010.1:66218-152427 GCA_000404065.3 Pinus taeda | reverse complement strand
AGGAGCACTGGACAACAGTGAAGCGGGTTTTAAGGTATTTGTGTGGCACTAGTGATTATGGTTTGTGCTACCAAGGAAGACCAGGATTGGACGAGTGTTGGATATTCATGGCTTTGTTGATGCAGACTGGGCTAGAGATCTGGATCAGAGAAGATCTACAAGTGGGTATGTGTTTAACCTATTTGGAGGTGCAGTCAGTTGATGAGTAAGAAACAATCTGTAGTGGCACTATCAACTACAGAGGCAGAATACATGGCAGCCACTCATGCAAGCAAGGAAGCAGTTTGGTTGCAGAGATTGTGGTCAAGTATGGGGTTAGTACAGGGAGCTATAAGGATAGACTGTGATAGCCAAAGTGCAATTTTCTTGGCAAAGAACCCTGCTTATCATTCAAAGACAAAGGACATTGATGTTCAATATCACTTTGTGAGGGATATGTTAGAAGAAAAAAAGGTGTTGCTGGTAAAGGTGGACACTTTGAAGAATACTACAGATGCATTGACAAAATCTGTGAGCTCTGAGAAGTTCTCTTGGTGTAGAGAAACAATGGGCGTTTCAGGGCTAAAAAAATGACTAACGTCTCCTGTGGCCCCCTGTGGAAAGAAAACAACAAGTGGGAGATTGTTGGGTTGTGTTATATTCTTTCCACGACTAACCTACGTAGTGAACCGGGGGGTTAGAGGGGTGGCGGGGCCCCCCCTTCGTTGTGCCGATTGTGCAACCGGGGGGTGGCAGCCCCCCCTGTCTGGGGGGTTTGATGGGGGCGGGTAGCCCCCCTCTACAGGGTTCGGGGCAGTGGCCCGAGAAAAAAAAATTTTGGACCCTATATTAGGTTGGGCGAACCTACCTATGATTTTCGGTCCACAGTTTTGGACGCGATGGTTTTCGGTCCATGGTATTGGATGCTTTGGCATGTATAAATATGTATTGTAACATTGAAAGGAATATAATGAAAAATCAAGCTGGTAGGCTCGGTTTTGAGATATCCAGTGGGAAATCTCTGTGTATATGTGTTTTATGTGTTATGCTCTCGCATTTTTATTTTTTCCTGTGATTTAGAATTCGTATGCAGGTAATTTCTGTACGGGGTTAAAACCTACAAATATTGATGATGCGAATAAGCGGCTTTGGAAGAGGAAACAACTATAGGATGAAAAAATATAGGAAGAATAGGTATAAGATCAATAAAAAGTGCAAAAAGACAAGAAAGTCCCAGTAGTCATGCTTTTAGGATTCGTAATAGGTTGTCAGGAATCAAGTCAGGATGACTCGTTAGGTGAATCATTATTTTGAACAATATGGCTTGTTGAAGCCTTGAAGTTTGTAGAGGGGGAGTCTATGCATAAGTATATGGCACAATTTTATGATTGACAAACAAATATTTTGAACAAAATGGTAGTTTCATAATAGGTTCACGAGGAGCAAAACAATTGAAGGATTACAGGTTCACAAAGGAAGACTTCTCTTCAAGGGAAGCACATACAAGACACATGTCCATAGGGATCGTCAATGAAACACTATTACAAGAAGGCTTCTTATCATGGGGAGCATAGGAAGATAACAGGTGCACATGAAGCCAAAAAATTCTCAGGGGCAATAACCGTTTTCTAGTGATGTCAAAGGGGGAGAGAAAAACTTGAGAAGTAGATTGAAATCTCGAGAAGGAGGTGAAGCATGATGCTAGTGGAAGATTTACTCATAGGAGGAGTAAGTGTGTTGCCATCAATGAAAAATGGGGAGATTGTTGGCTGGTGTTGTAATTGATGTCAACCCATGGAGTTGGCTGGGTTTGACATTGACCAAAAACACCAGTCATTATTGTCAAATGGTTAATGAATGCTTCTTATTAATTGTGGGATTACATCAATATGGAAGCTATACTATAGATGGTTGAAAACCCATGTCCCAGGGTTTGGATTCCTTAGACTAAGGATATACCCCAACTTTGTCGAGGGATTTTGGTAGGACAAATAATTGAGTTTGGGTCGGAAATTTATGTCATTAGATCCTCCTCAAAAAGATGTTTTTCTTTTTATATGTGGTATGCCTCGAGATGCCTCCTAGTTTGAGAGATATTCACAATTTAAGTTAGTGACCCCATTTTTTGGGCTAAAACCCCAAGGGGTTGTGACATGACACCTCCTACGATTGTCAATATATGATATTTTTTATCATTTTAATCTAAACACATATAATTTACATAATCCAAGAACCAAAGACAATAAACCAATCATTGAATTCACAATAAGACCATATGCACTAAGTCAATTATTGATTTTAAAATTTTAGTGGAATTGAATTTTTTTCTAGAAAAATATTTATAAGGGTTAGTACACCAATTCCTTAAGGCTTAAACAAACAATTCAATAATAGCTACTAAATTAAATTAATCTTATTAAAAGGAAAATTGTTTTTAAAACATCCTAAAATCCTACCTAATGAAGCCCCTAATTAGGCTACCAAAAACTATAAAAGGAAAATCTTTAAGCCTTCAAATCACACCAACCAAGCAAATGATTTAGCTCTAAAATTTTCGTTGACTTCTGTGATATTCAACCTACCTCAAGAAGCTAGGGCAGTGAGTCTCTTTTTGGTAAACTACTCTCAAATGTCTGCGGTTTTTTCCTCCTCTAACTCAGTCTCTATAGGTAAGAGTTTCATGTGATTTGGTGTTGGTTGCAAGATGTTTTTGGAAAAATATTTTGGCCCTGTTATCTCTATGGTTAGGGCTCTTCTATTTTTCTTAGGGAATCAAAATAAGAAGCCTCCATTAGTGTGTCATCTCTTCTCCATGGAAAATCCAAGGGTAGCTTGAGTGATCTAGGCCTTGTATTGAGATTGATCCAAGCACATTTCACTACATCGAAAACCTGTAGCACTACATTAGGGCAGCGAACATTCATGTTTTCTCTTTGAAGGCATTAAGGAAATTATAGAGGATAGAGAGAGTCTAGGCTCCTTTTAGGAGACATCCGCACCTATTTCAAGCAGGGATGTAGGGTGTGCTTTAAGGTCTATTACAATGATCCTTATTATAGGATTTTTAACACTATAGGCAATAACAATGTGACAAAGACCTATGACTTATGACACGACAATTGACAATTTGACCTTAACTTGGACTCTCAAATCTATACAAAACCGTGGTCTTATATATAATTGTAATTGACATTTCAGTGAAGTAATAGTGACATAATATGATACTTGTAACTGACAACTATATATTGACATGATTGTATGTTGACTTGACATATCGTTGTGGGTATCTTAAGAAAGGTAGCCCTGTTGTAGCATCTTTAGTGGTATATAGATATGTCTCATCAAACTTGTGACTTGACTTGATAAATAGCATATCCTTGTGATTGATTTTCAATTGATTTGATATGTCTGTGATTTGACTTGACAATGATATATTTTCTCTTGTGACTGTTTGCTATCTTGACTTGATGAGTGATACTTCCTTGTGAATGTAACCTTGTTAAATAAATATGTCTCATCACATTAACTTGAATTAATTGCTATGGTAACTCTCTATGTAATTACTAATTGAATTGATACCTTAACTCATCATATTAACTTGACTTGAATGAACATTGATACATTGATTTTGACTCATTAAGAGTAGATTTGATATCTCATGCAACATGACAATTAGACAAAACAATGATCAATTATATAAGCTAAGTTAACTTAACTATGCTGCAATTAACTTTGTGTTGACTTGATTTGATGAGTGATGTACCCTTGGTGATTGTCAATTGGCTTGGTATATAGATAGGTCTTAATAACTCTTGACCCTGACTTAGTGTGAGTAGACTTAACATACTAGACATAACACATCTGTTGATATTTTGATTTTGACTAGACTTGACACTCTACATACAACATGATGTTTGACTCACATAACAAGTTATTGATATGTTGGATTTGAATAGTAGAACCTTGAGTTGATAATGTCTATGATAACCTAGGATAACTTGATTGTTACCTTACAGGGTAATAGGTTTCTGAGGGCACATCATCTTGTTGTAACGATGAATAAAAGATTGTGAGCAGTGCTCAGTAGTGTAGGAACATATTTTTGTAGATATCCGTAGGCAGAGCTTGAGAGTAGTGGTAGCAGGTCATAGGGTTGACTTGTGGCATCATGGTATATGCCATTATCAGACATTTGGATTTGACACTTTCACCAATATAGGGTGTGTGGTTATGTGATGTGGAAATCTGCGTTAGGAGCTCATAATGCTTATTTTTTCATGATTTGTGTGTGCAGTGATAGTGATATGCTGTTGAGTAGTGGTAGCTAGTCAAATGATTCAGTTGGGATGTACAATGGCATCTAGAGATGATGTAAAATATTCAATAATAGAAATTTGATTTGGAAACATTGGCATACCAGGTTTGATGTGTAGTGCAGTGATATTTTGAGTAGTGGTTGTTCAGTGGCTTGAGCAACATTGTGGTCAACTTGAGTAGTACAACGTTATCTTTTATTTAGCATTCTTATATTGATTAAGAGTAGAGGGGTATCTAGTTTGAAAATTGTGAAATTTGGTATGCCAACTCTTCAGGGTGGTGCAAGGCAAGTGATTGGAGCCAACTTCATGTTGTTGCTTGAGAACACTTTAGGGTGGCAGGGTTGTGCTAGGGCAGGTAATAGCCTGCACAGGGCATTGTTGTGTCCATTCAGTTGTGGTTGATAAACTAACATGGGAGAGGAGAATCATTTTTGACAATAGCTGGTAAACAAAGTGTTGAAGCACTCATTAGGCTGTGGCCTAATCTGTAGGGCGTTGGGAAGTCCTTTTGGTTGCAACAAGATATGAGGGTTTAATAGCATCCTATAGGTTGTGGCATGATCTATAGGGTATTGGGGTGTCCTTCTAGTTACAACAAGATATTAGGATTTAGTAGCATCCTACAAGTTGTGGCTTGTGAATTAGGGTGTTGATGCATCCCTCAGTTGTAGTTGAAAACTTGACGTAATTAATATTTTTTTTAAAGAGAGAAAATGGAAATTACTAGTGAAGTGTTCGATGGTTTTTGACTCGGAGGGTGTTTTCCACCTAAAATATTTGTGTCTATTGTTTTATATTCTCGAATTGTTGTATGGTGTTGTCTATTATTGATTACTGTTTATAATTGTTGAAGAATAACATTAATAATAACTGAATAATAACTAATGCTCTGAAAGGGTTAAAATGCTAAGAAATACTAATTCACCCCCCTCCCAATATTTCCAACAAAAAATTCGAATAACAAAAGGTTAAACTCAAAAATACATTTTAATTTTACATTAAATTATAAAATTGTTATCATAAATTTTTTATAATCCAAAATCATATATAATATATATATATATATATATATATATATTCCCCAAGGAAAAATCGTAATCTTTCATTAATTGAAAAATTACATATAGTAGATGCCAATGGCATATGCATAACTGTTTGGCCTAGGCCAGTCAAAGTAGTTGTCAAAAATATATGAGTTATGGCCGAAGCCATTCCCAAAAAATTTGTACATATTCACCTCACAGGGTGTTCATCTTGTCTAGTATGCAGAATAAAAACATAAATATATACATATAATGATACTGTGTATCAACTGTAAACTAACCCAAAAATTTAGGGACTGTCAGCCCTAGGATATTCTCTACCTATGTAGGGCTAGTGATAATACTGGCATTATTCTACACCATACTATTCCTAAATCATCCACAGGCCTCTAAGGTGTGTCGTGGCCACCTTGGATAATTTGTCAGCAGCCTCGTTACATTCCCTGTAAATGTGTTGACAGGTGATAGAGTTAAATTGTGCCTTGAATTCCATGATGTCTAAAATGTTCCTAAGAGTATGAGCATGACAGTTATTGATGTTATTGAACCGATTAATGATGATTTTAGAGTCTTCGAAGATCTGTAGATTAATGCATGATTGTGCCAGTACAAAATGCAAGAGATATTTGAGCGTCATCAATTATGCATAGTTATTGGTTCTCTCTCCCAATCCCAGATGTATTTTGTAATGGTGTTGTTCAGATAGGAATAGTATGATACCCCCCCCCCCGACATCCCTATGATTGGGTTGCTCCATAAAAGTAAGCCCATGGTATGGAGCGATCAATCATCTCAGAGGTGTGTGAGCAAATTGTAGTAGAGTGGGATTCATCGGGGATTTCATGGTAGGTTGTGATAATCTTTGTTGTTGTGAGTGGCCATTGTGCCTTTGCTTATTTTAAGATTATACCATTCCTTGTCAGCGAGATAGACCAACAGATAAGGAGAGGAAGACATAGAGATTTTGTATCTTGATTCACAACAGTCCAGTTGTTCCATGCTTCAAGAATCGAAGGACCGTGCCAGCTGCCATGATTGGAAAGGAGATGTAATACTTGTTGCGACAATTGTGCACACATTGGGCAGTGGAGAAATAAGTGATCATTTGTCTCCTCCGCCTTTTTACAAAGAATGAACCAATGCAGTCCATAGTGAGATCTACGCATAAGGTTTGCTCTGGTTGGTGTCTTATTATTGAGCACATTCCACATAAAGAGTCTAGTTTGAGGAGGTGCTTTGAGCTTCCAAATATTTCGCCACCAGTCTTGAAGAATAGGTGGTTTGTGTTCATTGAGAAGGTTTGAATAGCCAACTTTTGGGGATTACTTACCATGATCAGCCGAGGTCCAGATGAGCTCATCGGGGCCCTCCTTAATGTGCACATCTACTTCGGTCAGGGCATTTATGTACCCATCCCAGATCTGTTGCCAGTGTTCAGGGATACCTAGATTTTGAGCAAAAGACTATGCCTTTTCAAAGATGGAGTTGTTCTCCATGTCTACTAACTATGCGATCACCTTGATGTTCCTCTAATTTAGAAAGTGGATGAGATCTGGAGGTAACTAATGCACCCACCAGTCCACAAATCCATGCTTATACGAGCAAGATTACCATCATTTATTCTCCATGCGAGGCCCGCTCTGATGAAAGGCATAATGTGCAGTATAGATTTCCAAACCATAGAAACTCCAGTACGAGGCTAGTTTGGTATACAAATCTAGTCCATAAGATGATATGGGCAGACATATTTGTGGTATGTGACTTCAGTCCAGAGGTTCTGTGTAGTGAGTAGGATCCATCCCATCTTGGTTGCTAATGCATGTGAAAAAACCATTTTTTAAAAAATGTTCGAGTAAGACCGAGTCAATGCCTGGCCGAGTCGACTCGGTGGCTAAAATAGAACGATTGGCTAGGTTGTTACCGAGCCAGTCATTGACTCGGTCGACTCAGTAACAACTCGTCCAACTCGATAATGACTCGGTCGGCTCGGTGACAACTCAGCCTGCTCATCTCTTTAAAAAAAATCCTGAAGCACATTTGTCAAAAGTTGTTTTGCCTCCTACATAACAATGGTTGGGTTATTGTTTATTGCATATTTATAGCCCTAAAGTAATCTATCACTGTGAGGAAGTTTTGAAAATTACAAGGCCGACGTATGGTTATCTTAGTGGCATGAATTAGAAAACTGAAACAATGAATTGAGCCATACAATGTTTTTAAAAAGGCAAACATTTTGGCAATGGACTAATAAATACATATTTACCTCTGATTGTTCTGGAGCTTGACCAGAATTAAATCAAGGGTTTTGAGACTTCATTAGGGGCAAAGAATTGGTATTATTGTTGTTGTAGTCTATTGATTGTCTTTAGGCTGAGGCAAAAAAAAAATCCTGGCATTGGTGGCTAAGTATGAATTTTGTATTGGACAGTGCACTAGGTGCCATTTTGATATAATGGATATATTCATGAGCCTACTTTGATCATATGTTGTCTTCGCTCTATATTCTAAAGCTTTGTGTTTGGAAACATGAATGAAAATCTTTAAAAAAATATATATATAAAAAAAAAAAATTTAATGTATTTTTTACACGATCTTTGCATGCTATGGTGGGGGTTGTCCACGTGTCTTTTACACGATCATTGATTGTTTCAATAGATCACTGTTTAATTTATGAGTGCTCCAATTTTCATTTCCCTTACTTTGTAAATTAATGGGATATAAATACACAACTAAGACACGCTAATGCCAGATTACTGGGATATAAATATACAAGTAAGACGTGTTATTTCCCAATTATGATTTATGCTTTCGTTTGAAGGTCCGCGTGGGGAACGTACTTGCCATTTAGCCTGCAAATTCACTCAAAATGTTCTTAATGCCAGATTACTGGGATATAAATATACAAGTAAGACGTGTTATTTCCCAATTATGATTTATGCTTTCGTTTGAAGGTCCGCGTGGGGAACGTACTTGCCATTTAGCCTGCAAATTCACTCAAAATGTACCATGTGCAAGAGATAATATATGCTTCTCACTACAAAATTATAATATCTTCAGCGTTTTTTAGCCTAAGGAATGCTATAACACAAACATGGGAATGCTATAACACAAACATGGTAAAAAAACACTATACCACTAACATTTCTTTGCTATTATTGTTGAAGTAAAGCTTCGTGACTTGGTACCGCGTTGTTTTCCGGGGTGGTTGGGGCGGTGAAATATTTCCCTTCCCACCCGTGTTCGATTCACGCCATACACCCGTGTTCGATTCACGCCATACATGTCGGGTTGTTGTGCACAACATATGTAAAGATTATGCTAGATTGTTGTCAGATGACGCAAGATTATGCTAGATTGTTGTCGGGTTGTTGTGCACAACATATGTAAAGATTATGCTAGATTGTTGTCAGATGACGCAACATTTATACGATTATTGTATCAAATTGTATCATGTTGTCAGATGACGCAACATTTATACGATTATTGTATCAAATTGTATCATGTTGTAATATATTATTATGGGGTTAATATAAAACTTTCGCAGTATGTCTTACCCCTCATCTATTTAAAAAAAAGCTTCGTGAGTTGGCAAATTTACAAAAAGGAGAGGAATGCGGAAATATTATGGAATTATTGACTTTCTTTTATCCTCATTTACCGTCGTAATGATGAAATTTGCTTCTATACTCACTTCTCGAGATTCTTTGTATTGGAATGGTAGGCCTAAATATCTGTAGTTTAAGAATGGCATCATAATTGAATCAACTAGAATTATTAACTTAGCCATTGACAACTTGTTACATTGGAATTGTTTTCTTTCTTAAACGTTAATGAGTTTCAACTGTTGTCTAGTCTAGAACATATATGCCAAAATTCATCATGAGAGCCAAAGAAGGTCGTGTAATTGTGAAAAAAATGAACACCGTAAAAATATAAACGAAAATTGTTTCATGTTTGTACCATATTCAATTTTTTCCTCACATGAACATTTGGGTTAGCGAGCTAACATAGACGCTTTACATTTAATTGGGTGGAACAAAACCACTTTACATTTCATTTGCGACATATTGTCATTGGAATTTCCTTTGGGTTTCATATATATTATCTCACATCCTTATTTATTTATTACCAAGATTTGAACTTCGGATATCGTTATTTCACTTTCTTGTCTATGGTACCAATATTTGAATTTCCGATACGATTATTTATTACACTAATCATCCATGAGAGAGAAGAATGTGCAGAAACTAAAAATAGAACAAGTTGGATATATATAAAATAAATAACAAACCACTGAAAACATAATACCTTTGGAAAAAAATTTATGAAAAGAAACACCACATTCTAAAGCAGACTCAATGTATTATTCAATGACGAAAATTCTTATGAAAAGAAACACTACACTTTAAAGTAGACTCAATGTATTATTCAGTGATTAAAATGATTATAATATAGGGTTTCTGTGCTTTTTACAAGAATGTTCTATACTCTAAAGTAGACTCAATGTATTATTCAGTGATTAAAATAATTATAATATAGGGTTTCTGTGCTTTTTACAAGAGTGTTCTATAGTGGTTTAATTATGAAGAAAATTCTACATCATAACAATAAGCTAAAAAGTTGTGTTGGCATTAGCAGGAGGGTAATCTTGGGTTTCATGATAAAAAATGTTAAAACTTGCATGGGGATTGGGTAACTCAACCAATAACCAAGCATAATACTTGGCTTTATGGCAAGGGGTAGTAATAGCTATATCGAAACGAACTTACTAGTTAATGGTTTCTGGTGACTCAATGATAATTATCAGACAAGTAAGGAAAGTCAAGGAAAATATTAGCACTCCCGACGCTCCCATTTTGTAAAGGATAACACAATAAAGCATTTCGAGGAAATAATTTTATCATATATATCAACACTTTAACACGAGGGTTGATGAACTTGAAAACAAGGGAGAAACCTTGGAATAAGGTAAGTTGGAGCACAATCAAAGTCAAATATCCTATATACCTTTGCCATGACTTGTTAATCAATTCTCTGTCAATAAATATGAGCAAAATGGTGTTAATGGTTGTGGATCAAATCATTAGATAATTGTTCACATCAACGATCTAAATCAACATTTAAGTTCCTCTGTGTCATTTAATCGCTTGCTCAAAGGGAGAGAAAATTGGAAACATACTCATAAATATGATAGGAATTGCCTTTGGTTAACACATGGTAGATATTGGAAGGAAATTTGGTGGCACGTTGAATATTTTCAAGGTGCAACGTGGAGAAGGCAAGCAAAGATGACTATAGCCTTGAAGAGGAAAGCATGCTATTTTAGATCCTAGTTAAACACACAAAATCTTCGTATCAACCACTGCTCAAAAGAATTAACAATGGTGAATTGTATCTCTAGTGCCTTAAAGAGGAAAGCATGTTATTTCAGATCTGAGTTAAACACAAAATCTATATATCAACCATTTCTAAAAGTAATTAACAATGGTGAACTATATAGCTAGTGCCATGGATTTGGCAAGTCAAAAATTAAATTCCCTTAAATGGTGACCTCGCAGCAGGAGAAAGGCAACCAATTGCGAAGTTGTTAAAAAAAAGATAGCAATGGTAATCAAATTTTAAGCATCAAGTAGAGTAGCAAAGAAGCTAAATGTGATTAGTATTGTCCTAAGTTTTTGATGTGCATGAAATCTCTAATGGTGAAAAGCGTCTTCAAATTCCTTTTGATGCGCAGGAAATCTCTAATGGCGAAAAGCGACCTGAAAGTCCTTGAATAGACACAGGAGATGATGAATAATTTATTGGAAAGGTTGTTGAAGTCCATGGAGACCATAGACCTCATGAAGCGAAGGAGTGACATGGAAGATCAAGAGAGGGAGGTATGTTTTGTGCTTCTGGATAAAAAAACATGAGTTATTTGTTGAGAAATCCTTTGGGTAGCTTATTAGTGTTTCTTTAATTGTGTTTCTAATTAACATGACAATTTCTTATGGTTTCATAAAATTTGTGTTGTGAATGGGTGAGATTTGGAAAATTAAATCATGTCATATCACCAAAAACTAAACAAGTTCCATGGGTCAAAGTACCACAACAACGCAAGTTTTGCGATAGAACACCGTGATCTTGCAACATAGCCTGGGAATTTTCATCTGCATCTTGCACATCAGGAGCAAGAGGGTCTAAGGTTTGATATTGGACACCACTTCAATACAAGTGTCACTTCAATTTTTTCCTTGTATTTCTATTCTTGACTTCTTGAGCTTTCGACGTTCTTTGCATGTGTCAGTGCAAGTAGTTCTTGACTTCTTGAGCTTTCGACGTTCTTTGCATCTGTCGGTGCAATTAATAGCATATGTGAAGTACTTATTTTGATAAGTCAAACTAATAATCCTTGGTCAATAGTCATTCAAAAGTTGAGGTTAGCGTGAATGTGAAGGGAATATTCGACTGCCAACTGTAACTTAGACATCACATCTCTATTAGTCTTTTCTCTTAGAAAAAGATTAGACGGTACATGCCACAAAATATTTATGAGGCTTATATGAATGAGGGTTCAATGTATATTATCTCTCAGTTATATTTGAATTCAAGCTTCTGTGATCCATATTATAATGTATAAATAATTTTTCGGAAAAAGTCACATTGACCCGAATCCCGCAGTTTTATTTACTGCAAAAATGGCATTTGTTGTTTTCTGCGGGCTCATAATTTTCTTATTGTGAAAGTGGAATTTGTAATTTTGTGTGCCCTCATCATTTTGTGCATATAATTCTTCTCTTTTTCTTTTAGTGAAAATGGAATTTGTAATTTTGTGCGGCCTAGCTTCATGAGGAGACTTTTGGAAATGAGTCATCCTTTTGGCTACCTCGAGATTAGAAGGGAAAGTTATGTACAATTATTATTTGGATTTACTGCATTGTTAGGCTATGCATTTTTTGAAGGACAAAATTTTTATGATGCTTATACGAATCAAGTGTTATGGCACTTGTCATTTTGTGCCAACAAAGTCAATGAAAAAACCTTTCACTGCAACGGTACCTTTCGATTTCATTTTTAATGCAACTTCCCAAGTCAACAAATAACGAGTCTGCTATAGGGCCTTTTATGCACCCCATAACTTCCATTAACCCATGGTTATAATGCACCCCATAACTTCCATTAACCCATACATAACCATGGATGGTTTGGCATGAATTCTATTTTTCTAGGCGACTCCATCATTCCTACTCTGGCAAGCGTCCCATCTAGTTGTAGTTAATGTAGATGGTAGACAAGACTGCTCAGAATCCCTTAGTTCAAATGTAGTTAATGAAGGTACACGTCCACTTGTTTGGTTTCAACGTCACTCGGGCACTCGAGACTTCAAACTGAGCACTAGAAAAGTTTGAAACAAAATTTTGAAATGAAATTATGTGTGGGATGTAGGGACTACCACCAAGCATTTCCACAAAACAACTCTGAAACAAAACCAGCAACTGAGCAAAACTAGAAATTGGCTCGAGGGCCAGAGGTGAGCCAACAACCCTTCCTTTAGGTAGTCAGGTAGCAAATAATGTTCATTTCACAATTGGCGGTAGTCACTGCATCCCACACATAATTTCATTTCAATAAAAAAATTCAAACTTTTAGAGCAAGAGTGCTCAGTTTGAAATCTTGAGTGCCCAGTGAAATTGAAACCAGACAAGTAAATGTACCTTCGTTAACTACATCTGCACTAAGGGAGTTTAAGCGGTCTTTTCCACCATCTGCATTAACTACTATGAGTTGTGACACTTGACGGAGTAGGAACGATGAAGTCGCCTAGGAAAAACATAATTCATGCCATACTATCCATGGTTATGTATGGGTTAATGGGCGCTATAGAGTGCATTAAAGGCCTATAGTAGACCCGTTATTTGTTGTTGTTTCCCAAAGCAGAGCGTACACTTTGTGCATGAACATTCTCAAGAGTGGGCTTCGGCGTGCTTTCAAGTCATTGTAATGACAGTGACATAGGGTTGGTCCATGTGGAAAACAATTGCCATTGTCATTGTGGCGTTGTCGATGTTTTGGATTTTTTTATTGGAATCTAGTTTAAAAAATTTGAAAAAAATCAAATGTTGATAAACCTCCAAAAACATCTAACAGATATACCACTGCTAGATGATGATTGAGAATGATCATATAGTCAAAAATGTAAAACTTAGTGATAAAACCACCTACCTAGAAACAATGTATATGGTAATCACCTCTGTATATGTAATTACTTTTGGCCATTTAATATTATTGTCTTTAGAATAGATCTATATCCACAAACAAAATGACAAAATATATAATAATGGATGAGAGTGGAGAGACTAATTTCAAAATGACTAACTAGCCGCTTGAGTTGTCAAAGTTTGTTTAATGTGGTTAATGAATCTATCTTTTTTCTTTTCTATTTTCATTTTCAGGACCTTACATTATTAGAGAGTGTGTTGGTTGTACAATACATAACATGTTGGTCATTGATTAGTTAGTTGAATGAATAAATTATTGGTTGTAAATTGATTAGTTAGTTGAAGAAATAAATTTTTAGGTTGTATTTTAATGAGGGCATATTTTTGTTCAGAAAACAATGGATATTTCGAAGTGATTTTAAGAAAAAATGACATATTTTTTTGGAAATCTAGGTTACAGTTACCAAGCATTAGGATTTTGGGTGCCCAGGAGTTCTTAATGATTCTGAATCTATTTCCACCATAGAAAAAAAAAAAAAACGATTCAAACATTCCCAAAATTAGATTTCTTGAAAAAAATATTGTAGGATTCTGATAATTATTTCTTCATTCGGGAAAAATTGTGGCCTCATTAGACAATGCCAATTTTTAGCTTGTTAGTTGAACAAGTCCTTACAGAGATGTTTATTCTCTTATTAAGAAAGAGACACAAAGAGTTTCACTTTTGACATCTTCAACTCTCTTCATGCTCCTTGTAAAAATAGTCTCTCTGCAGTTTTGATGAAACCAGTTTCTTGAATCGATCCACTTGTAAAATAACTTATAATGGAGGATTCATGGTGTGGTTTTCTTTTGTGTAAAATTTATTCTACCAACTTTTGATGAGTTCATCCTCCTATGTTTCTACAAATAAATAGATATGTGTATCATCATGGGAATGCCAACAATTTTTTAAGCAACTTCACACTGAAGTGTGTTGAAGGCAATCAATCTTGCAAGTGATCAGTTTGCACATTTGAGAATTGAGAAGTATTTGAAAGGATTGGAAGATGAAAAAGGAAATTTGAAGCTTAATTGTGAAGCGATAATTCGAATGCCATCAGTCAGACATCACAGACAGACAAACATCACATTTCTATTAATTTTTTTCCCCAAAAACTAATCAATGGGTCCATGTGTTCTTTTAATTGCAAGGGAAAACATTTTATGAGGCTTATACGAACCAAAGTTAAATGCATACAATCATCTACCTACTTTCAAGGAGGAACTTTTATTTTGTGCATGCTTTGTAAGATACAACAAGTAAAGTCTAAATGAAAAATCCTTTCACTGCAACAGTCCCTTTGGATTTCATTTTCTGTCCTTTTTACCGTAGTTTCTCCTAGAAGAACATACAAAAATTTAGTGGTAACATTATGAAGTACCAAGTCTTTCTGCTAAAGCGTCAAATTGTTTAGTTCCAGTAGAATTATGTTTTTAACATCATTACACTTCAGAAGTAATTTATTCAACAACTTCGTCCTTTAGTACAAGTCAATTGCAAGAAAATACTGGTTTTTTTGACCACCGATATGATCTAGGTCCAATACTTATACATTCACATCCTCTATCGCTCTAGAATCTAAAAGCATTGACTCTAAAAATAAAGAAAGAAAGAAGTAAAATACTACCTCATCCAAATATGTTGAACTATTAAACAAAAAATGATGTCTAACAAAGATAGTATCAATCAAAACCAACTCAAAGAAGTTTATAAAATAGATTGCTCCCATGGAAATGCTATATTGGAGAAACTGAACGATCTTTACAAAAAAGATTAAATCAACATTAGGTAAACATAAAAAATGAATGATTGCACACCTCAACACTTGCATAACACTCAATGAAGACCAAACACCATGTCCTAATGGAAAATGTCAAAATCGTTGCAAAAACAAAAAAAACACTATCACGTGAAAAGACTCAAGTAGGCTCTTGAAAACACCCCCATAATTTGAATAAGACTAGTGGCATTCAAATAAGTGGTAATTCACAAGTTGTCCTTCTTAATTGGTCACCCACTTTCCTTAATAGCCTTTTATCGTGAAATACTTGTGTTGGGAATATAACTAGGGCAATGATCGATGAGCTAGTGTAGTATGTCGGAGTTGCAGCAACAGGAATTGCGACAATGCGAGTTGTAGCAATGAAAAGTAAGGAATTTGTGAGTTGAAATAGCTTCATTGGTCATAGGTGAGTTGCAACATTCCCTTTAGTGAGTGTGCTAGAGTTGCAACAACCCAGACTAGTTGTAGTAATGGCATGGAGGAGACGTGTAAGACTTATTTGTCTTGATCCAAGGAACTGCAACACCTAAGTGTTAGCTAACACCCCTTGTTGTGGGGCTGCAACTGGTGTTGTAGAAATGCGAAAGACTTGCAGCCACTTAATTTTTCCCCAACCTAACAATGTTAGCAAGAAATATGATAATTTCACAACATAAAACATAAGAATAAGCGTGAAAGTTTTGAAAAGAGATTATTCATTCCTACACTAGAATTGGGTGATAATGGATAAAAAATTGTATAAGAAAGGGATGGAAAGTGAAAGAATGGCATCAAAAAGGTTACATGTCATGTTGAAAATGTGCCAATTTGGGCACTCATCAATATTAAAGGATATGGAAGTATATGGATCCTTTGGATGTTGATCCATAGATCTTTGCCAATGGTAATCATTTCCCCATTCCTAACATTCCATTCAAGACCTAAACCAATACTTTGGAAAGGTTTGATCATGGCCTTCCATATAAAAATCTTGAATGACCAAGTTTAATCAGAGATATGATCCAGTCAATAATAATGGTTGGAGATATGTATTTTTCGTACAAAACCTAAGCCCATATACCATTTCCTTGAATAAGCTTCCACACAAAAAATAATTCCAATGCTTTTGAGAACGAAACTAGATTCTTCAATCCCCAACCTCTAAAAGCTTTTGGTATTACAATAGAGGACCAAAAAGACAAAGAAAAGGGTTCACTTTCCAATTTCCCCGCCCAAAGGAACCTAAGGGAAATTTGTTTTATTTATGTATGATTCCAACTGGAATCCAAGAGAGAGAATCCAAATAAACTATAATTGCCTCAAGCACTACTCTTCATAATACCAACCTTCCTTCTTGAGATTTCCATTGATTAGACCAACTTCTAATCCTTTTTTCTATTTTAGCCAATAGCTAGGACCAATCAGTGCTTTTATAATTATTTTGTTTTAAAAGGAACCTTATATATTTAAATAGATGATCCAAGGTATCTGGTTGGTTCCCTAAGATCCTAAAAACTCTTTCCTTACTAGTTGCATCTAGGTCATTTTAGTATAGAGAAGATTTTACATGATTAATTTCCATTCTAGTAGCATATGAGAAAAGGCCCAAGATGGTTTTTATGATAATATAATTCTCAAGGTTTTTTTTAAGAAAGGTAAGTATGCCATCAACAAATAGTAGGTGGGAAATATAGCAAGATGGAGAAGCCTTTATCCCAAATAGAGAGTTTCTTCTTTATGTGTCATCAATTGATTTTCTCAATGCTTTCTCTACCATTAGAAAAGGAAAGGGGGAAAGAGAGCATCCTTTCCTTAAACACATTTCTGGAGTAGAAAAAATCGATGTTGATCTATTTATGAGGAGAAACTTTAATGCTGAGCTAATACAACTATATATATCCATTCAACAAATTTATAATGAAAAGCCAAGTGTAGCAACAAAATCCTGATATAAAGCCAACTCACCTTGCCAAAGGCTTTCAAAAGGTCCACCTTGTATATTAATGCCTTTTTCTTTTTGGTATGAATGGAGTGAAGACATTTCTCTGCTAATCCTATGAATTCATGAATTTGCACCCTTCAATTAACCCGAATTTGATCTGGGTGGATATTGGTGGCCACCCGCTTATTCCACCTAGATGCCCCAGTCAGATTCATATGTTTCCTTGTTCATTTCAACATTTACTATTGTAGGTATTAACCCCGTACAGAAATTACCTGCATACGAATTCTAAAACACAAAAAATAAACAATGCGAGAGCATAACACATAAAACACATATACACATATATTTTCCCCTAGATCCCAAAACCGAGACTACCAGCTTGATTTTTCACTATGTTCCTTTCAATGTTACAATACATATTTATACATGCCGAAGCATCCAACCATGGACCGAAAACCATCATGTCCAAAAAAATGTGTGAAAAATCATGCACAAAACCATAGGTAGGTCTGCACAACCTAATATAGGGTCCAAAAACAAAAAAAATTGAGGCGCTACCCCAGGTCCCATAGAGTGGGGTTACCTGCACCCGTCAAACCCCTGTGACTCCCCCCGCTACGCAATTGGCACAACAAAGGGGGGCTCCAACCCCCTTCTAACCCCTCGGTTAACTACGTGGGCTAGTCGTGGAAAGAATATAACACAACCCAACATTCTCCCACTTGGTTGTTTTCTTTCCACAGGGGGCCACAAGGAGAGCTTAGTCATTTATCCAGCCCTGCAAATGCCCCATTGTTTCTCTACACCAAGAGAACTTCTCAGAGCTCATAGACTTTTTCAATGCATCTGCAGTATTCTTCAAAGTGTCCACCTTTACCAGCAACACCTTTTTGTCTTCTATCATATCCCTCACAAAGTGATACTGAACATCAATGTGCTTTGTCTTTGAATGATATGCAGGGTCCTTTGCCAAGAAAATTGCACTTTGCCTATCACAGTATATCCTTATAGATCCCTGTGCTAACCCCATACTTGAACACAATCTCTACAACCAAACTGCTTCCATGCTTGCATGAGTGGCTGTCATGTATTCTGCCTCTATAGTTGATAGTGCCACTACAGATTGTTTCTTACTCATCCAACTAGCTGCACCTCCAAATACGTTAAACACATAGCCACTTGTAGATCTTCTCTGATATAGATCTCCATCCCAGTCTGCATCAACAAAGCCACGAATATCCAACACTCTGTCCAATCTTGGTCTTCCTTGGTAGCACAAACCATAAACACTAGTGCCACGCAACTACCTAAAAATCTGCTTCACTGTTGTCCAGTTCTCCTTCCCTAGTTTTGACATAAATCTGCTCAATACTCCCATTGCATGTGTAATGTCTGGTCTAGTACAGACCATCGCATACATCAGGCTACCAAATGCACTTGCATATAGAATGTGGGACATGTCCTCCTCCTCTTCTTGTGTCTTGGGACACTGGTCAACATATAACTTTACACCTACAAGAATAGGAACCTTCACCGGTTTACTATCATGCATATTAAACCTCTGCAATATTGTCTCGACATACTTCCTCTGGTTTAACCAGAGCTTCCTATTTTTCCGATCTCTTTTAATTTCCATTCCCAAAATATAGTTTGCAACACCAAGATCTTTCATGTCGAATTTGGAGGATAAATGGGTCTTCAAATCCTGGATAATTTCTTTGTCATTTCCAACCAGCAACATATCATCCACATACAAGATCAGATAAATAACACGGTCACCAATTAATTTAAAATACACACATTGATCTACTTTGCTTCTGGTGAAGACAAGTTCCCGTATAAATGTATCAAATTTCTAATACCACATCCTTGGTGATTGTTTTAACCCATACAGAGACTTCCTTAACTTGCATACCAGTTCTTTCTTACCCCTCACCACAAAGCCTTCAAGTTTCTTTATGTAGATCTCCTCTTCTAGATTCCCATGAAGAAATGTTGTCTTCACATCCATCTGTTCTACCTCAAAATCAAAAGTAGCAGCAACAAATAAAATTAATCTAATAGAAGTTACCTTGGCAACAGGAGAAAAAATATCACCAAAATCAATTCCCGGCACCTGAGAATAACCTTTTTCTACCAATCGAGCTTTGTATTTCTCCACCTTTCCTTCTACATTTGTCTTCTTCTTGAACACCCATTTGGTGCCAATGGGTTTCCTTCCAGTCGGATACTCCACCAGATCCCAAGCATCATTTTTGTGCAAAGATGCCATTTCATCAACCATTGCCTCTTTCCAAAGTTTTTCAACCTCTGAATCTACTACTTCCTTCACAGTTCTAGGATCATCATCAGTAATAGATAAAGCAAAACTTGAACAGAGAGTAGATGGACTATACCTTTCTGGCTGCCTTCTTTCTTGCACTGATCTTCTCACACCCAGAGTTTGTGGCTCTTCATCTTCTGATTCCTCCTCTGCTGTAGAGTATTATTCTTCCTCCTTTAGCTCAAAGTCTATCTTCTCAGGTTTCTTTGGTTGGACTTCATGTTTAATAACATCTTTCACCTCTCTGAACACCACATCTCAACTGTACACAACCTTCCTTGTTACAGGGTTCCAAAGTTATAACCCTTTAAACCATCCTTATACCCAATAAATATGCATTTTTCAGATTTACTATCCAGCTTGGTTCGTTTCTCCTTTGGAACATGTACATATGCATCACATCCAAATGCCCTCAAATGTGAAAGAAAGGATTTCTTACTAGTCCATACCTCTTGTGGAGTCTTATCCTCTAACGCTGATGAAGGTGATCTTTTGACCAGATAACATGCTGTCTCCACCGCCTTTGCCCAGAATTCCTATCCTAACCCGGCACCACTGAGCATGCTTCTTGCCATTTCCATCAATGTCTTGTTCATTCTTTCTGCAACTCCATTTTGCTGAGGTGTATATGGAGTAGTCTTATGCTGTGCTATACTACACTTCTTACAGAATTCTTCAAACTCCTTACTACAAAACTCTCCACCATTATTTGTCCTCAGAACCTTTATCTTCTTCTCTATCTGGTTTTCCACCAGAGCCTTAAATTTTTTAAACCTATCAAAGACTTCAGATTTCTTCTTAAGGAAATATATCCATGTATTTCTTGAGAAGTCATCTATAAATGATACATAGTACACAAACTTACCCAGTGAAGGAACCTTCATAGGTCCAAACACATCACTTTGCACAAGATATAATATTTGTTTCTCCCTCTTACCACCAGAGGGGAAACTCACCCGATTCTGCTTCCCATATACACAATTTTCACAAAAATCAAAATCCAGTGAGCTATTACTCATACCTTCTACCATACCTTTACCATGAAGTATTCGAAGGCCCTTCTCTCCAATATGTCCAAGCCATTGATGACACAACATGGTCTTCTCTCTAGAGACCACTATATTTTCTGCTCCACTTGCAAGAACTAGAGAACTGTTGCACCCATCAACAAAAGTTATACCTTGTAGCTTGTATAGAGTTCCAATCCAAACTACCCGCATCAATACCAGTGCTCCCCAAACCATCTTGCAAGTATCCTTCTCAAACACTATTTTTACACCTGCATCATTCAACTTACTTTTCTGTGACCAATGATTCTAGCGTTCCTATCATCCCCTAAGAAGACATCACCACCATCATATTGATCATACTCACAGAACCACTCTCTATGGGGAGTGAAGTGAAAGGATGCACCTGAGCCAATCAACCATGTCTCATGATCTACATGTGTACTTGAAGAAGCCAAGTACACATCCCCACCTTCATCTAAGGTGATTTTCGCCTCTGCAGAAGGAGCATCATCAGATCTCTTTCCTTTGTTAGGAGCTTTAGATTTACAATCCATTTTGTAGTGCCCTTACTTTCCGCATTTCCAGCACACCACCTTTACGGTTTTTCCTGGAGATTTATATCTCCCTCTAGATTTAGATCTCCCACTCAATGACTTATTTTTGTTTCTATTCTGGGACCGTCCTCAAACAGACAAGGCATCACCATTATGTCTCTCCATATTTTTCCGTCTCATCTCCTCCATCAGCAAGGATGAGACTATTTCATCAAACTGCAAGGAAGTTGCATTGCTACCTATTGCAATAACCATACTTTCCCACGAATTTGGTAGAGAACACAACAAACTAATGCACTTATATTCATCTGAAATTTTGATATCAACAGACAATAATTGACTTACCACAGTATTAAACGCATTCAGATGCTCTGTCACTGAGTCTCCATCTTTCATCCTCAAGTTATACAACTTTTTTTGTAGGAACAATTTATTCACTAGAGACTTAGATTGGTATAAAGTCCCTAACTTGTCCCACAAAGCCTTCGTTGTAGCTTCCCCTAATACATTCAACAATAATGAATCTGAGACACATAATCGTATTGTGCTCTTTGCCTTTTGATCCAACTTCTTCCATTCTTCATCAGACAATCCTATTGGTTTAGTTCTTGGATCTACCGTGATCCACTGATCTTTATCCACCAACAGATCCTCCATCTTGAGTTTACATAACTCAAAACTCTGACCATTAAATTTCTCGATCTCTATCTTTCCACTACTCGCCATCTTCTTTCACCACCATAATCAATCCCATAGATCTCCCACTGAACAGGGTCTACCACAGGCCCGAGTGAAACCCCTCAGTAGCAAAGGCGTCCCCTTGAAGCGAAAACAGCTTTGATACCAAATGTAGGTTTTAACTCTGTACAAAAATTACCTGCATACAAATTCTAAAACATATAAAATAAACAATACGAGAGCATAACACATAAAACACATATACATAGAGATTTTTCCTTGGATCCCAAAGCCAGGACTACCAGCTTGATTTTTCATTATATTTATTTCAATGTTACAATACATATTTATACATGTCGAAGCATCCAATACCATGGAACGAAAACCATCGCATCCAAAACCATGTGTGAAAAATCGTGCAAAAAACCATAGGTAGGTCTACCCAACCTAATATAGGGGTTACCTACGCCCTCAAACCCCCTACGACTCCCCTTGCTACACAATCGGCACAACGAAGGGGGGATTCAACCCCCTTCTAACCCCGCGCTTAACTTCATGGGCTAGTCGTGGAAAGAACCCGCTACGCAATCGGCACAATGAAGGGGGGGCTCTGCCCCCCTTCTAACCCCCCAGTTAACTACGTGGGCTAGTCATGGAAAGAATATAACATAGCCCAACAACTATTCTTAGTAGTTTTTTGGGTACTGAACTTTCGAAGCCATTTTGATCCCATAAACGAATTTTTTTGGGAGTTTGTGGCAGGCCCAAAGCCTTAGGCAAGGGCTCATGGCAAAACTTGTAGTACTTGGTGAGACCTTTCCAACAAGGTATTGTATGTGCTAAACGAAGATAATATGACCAAGTTACAACCCCAGGAGGTTGGCTTCCCTACTAACCCCAACGGGGCCCACAAACTCTTGGTGTTACATCTCCTGGTGTTAGGGTTTTGGTTGTTTAGGTTTTTCTCATGTTTTCCAATAATAAATAGGCCCTTGAGCCTCATTGTAGCATATTTCAAAGGGATGTAGCCACCATATCTCTTCTCGAAGATAAGCTACCATCGCCCAAGCTATCTTATTTCCATTCTGTTTGTAAGCATAGTTCAATTTTTTTCTATTAAAGAAATGAAGTGTTTCTTTGTTGCATCTTGGTTTTTGTGACTACATCTGTAAGTTGTTGTGTTCCTGGGTAAGTTTGGATCAGTGGTATTAGAGCGGTCTTCTCTTTCTCTATTTTTATTTTCATGTCCCCAACAAACTCAGGGTATAAGGAGTTAGGGCTTGATCTGGTTGAACCATTGCAATATCAGCCTTGTAAAACTTGATGTCCTCCCATGGTGGAAGAAAAGAAATATGAGGGGGCAGGAGATCCTTTCAAAATATTGCTTGAGGAATCCCTCTATCGCTGCTCAAGGAATCCCTCAAGCGATAGAGGGACGCGATGCTAGATAAATTTCCCAAGATCCTTCGACAGCTACCCACAGGTGATGCATCTTCATCCAACAGCCACTCTGGAAGTGCCACTCCTTTTAAGGTACAAGTTAACTTCAATATTCACATATTCTAAGGCCTGATAAATGCAGACACCATAGATAAATGGTTAAATTTGTTGGAAGGATATTTTTCAATTCATGAATTTTCCAATCGGGAAAATATTATTTTTTCACTTCTCAAAGCCACCCCACACATCAAGGAATAGTGGTAAACCTACTGTAAACAAAAGGACGAGAGTGAACCCTCACAGTTTTCAGCCGCACCCACTTGGAAATCTTTCCGAGATGCCATCAAGGAACAATATTACCCTGATGGGAGCTATGAAGACAAATACATAAAGTGGACTACGTTATGACAGGGAAGGGACCAAGATGTACCAAAGTTCACAAATATTTTCCATACCCTTCGCATGAAGTTGGGTATCAAGGATACTAAGCGGAATTTGGTGCTCAAGTACCACGACTGTCTACACAAGTACATCTAGGATGAGATGGTGTTCTTGGACATTTCCTCGCTTGGCACAGCGTATCAGTAAGTTGTCAATATTGAGCAGAAGTTTAAATAGAAGAAGCGGGACTTTGGATCTACAAATCCAAAGCAAGGAAAAGGCGCCCCCAAACCACAGAACAAAGGACCAAGCCAAGGTGGGGCTACCCAGGAAATCCCGCCGAAGCCGCAAGAAAAGAACAAAACCATGAATATGAAGAAGGAAATGAGAAAATGGTGTGAGTTCCATAAGAGCTCCACTCACAATACAAGTGAGTATCAGACCAAGCAATCACTAGTGGCCGAGCCAAAGGCTTATGAATCAAATGCAGATTTTTACTTTGAATCAGAACCTGATAAGAGAATTAACAAAGGGAAGCATATCACTGATGCGTAGCCTAGTGCCATCATGGCCACCACCAAGATTCAAAAGTTTGAGCCTGAAGATCCAGAGGAGGGGGAACGCCTCTTCCACTCACAGATGTGGGTGAAGGGTTCTCTACCGCAATTCATTATCGACAACGAGAACCAAAATAACCTCACTTTAGCAGAGGTAGTGAAGCATATGGGCCTAAAGAATACAACACATCCATAATCGTACACCATTGGGTGGCTTCACCAGGGACGAGATCTTCACATCAGCTAGTAGTGCCGCCCTCCCTATAGCATGAGGCCCTTCACGGATGAGATACTATGTGATGTTTCTCCTCTTGAAGTTTGTGATGTATTGTTATGAAAACCACACTTGTGGAAGTCACATGCTATATATGACTCTATACCTCACTCTATATTACTTTCGCTAATAAGTTGTACAGGATACCGGACTTAGCCCCACCTACCACCATCTCTTTGATCACTGCAAGTCAATGTAGTAATATCATTTCCTAGACTAGGAAATTTGTTTTCCCTATGTTTTTCCCCCAAGGAAAGAAGAAGGTTGTGGCCACATATTCCAGGCAGGGTTCCTCTACACAACAACATCAGATTGACAAGGTCATGGAGCAGTACAGGGATATTTTCACCTCACCCACGAGGGTAACTCTACACTGTCAGGTCAAGCACTCCATCGATCTGACCCTGGGTGGACCTTTTCCCAATGTACTGATTTATAGATGCTCTATTCTGGAGAATGATGAGATTAAGAGGCAGATTCAAGAACTATTGCAGAAAGAGCACATCATGTCAAGCTCATCAACTTGTGGGAGACCGATTGTATTGGTACAGAAGATGGATGGGACCAAGAGGCTCTGTATTGACTATCATACATTGAACAAGATCATTGTCCGAAATAGGTACCCAATCCGGTGGATTAATGATCTTCTGGACCAGCTCAAAGGGGCAAAATGTTTTAGCAAGATTGACTTGAAGTCAGGTTATCACCAGGTGCCTATCGAACCCTCTGATGTGTGGAAGATTGCCTTCAAATCCAAGGAGGGCCTTTTCAAATGGTTGGTCATTCCGTTCATATTAAAGGACGCCCCTGCAACCTTCATGAGACTAATGGAAGATATCTTGTGACACTTCACCAATGAATTCATGGTGGTGTATTTAGATGACATCTTGATCTTCAGCCAAAGTTGGAAGAGAACCTCTACCATATTTGACGGGTCCTTCAAACCCTTCGACAACACAAGCTGTGTGCTAACTTGGAGAAATGCACCTTTGGCTTTACCCAGGTTCAACATCTGGGATACATCATTGATGAGCATGGTGTACATGTGGAACCATCCAAGATACAAGTCATTCGAGACTGGCCAGCTCCAACTAGTCTAACAGAGCTCCGCAGATTTTTGGGTCTTTCCAATTTATACTATAGGTTCTTGTTGGGGTTCACTCATATCACTTGGACATCAAGTCAAGTCACCAAGGGTGGAGCAAAAGAAAAAAAAAATTGGTCGAAAACCCAAAAAAAATCATTCTTTGAGTTGAATAATCACCTCTAATATGCACCAGTGCTCACATTACCAAGCCTGCAACAACCATTTGAGATTGAGATAGATGCCTCCGACTATGCTATTGGTGTAATTCTTACTCAACATGGGCATCCCGTGGCATCTAAAACCATGTGCGAGAAATCATGCACAAAACCATAGGTAGGTCTGCGCAACCTAATATAGGGTCCAAAAACAAAAAATTTCGAGGCACTGCCGCGGGCCCCATAGAGTGGAGTTACTTGCACCCTTCAAACCCCCATGTGACTCCCCCCGCTACACAATTGGCACAATGCAGGGGGGCTTCGCCCCCTTCTAACCCCCCGGTTAACTACGTGGGCTAGTTGTGGAAAGAATATAACACAACCCAACATTCTCCCACTTGTTGTTTTCTTTCAACAGGGGGCCACAAGAGAGCTTAGTCATTTATCCAGCCCTGCAATGCCCATTGTTTCTCTACACCAAGAGAACTTCTCAGAGCTCACAGACTTTTCAATGCATCTACAGTATTCTTCAAAGTGTACACCTTTACCAGCAACACCTTTTTGTCTTCTATCATATCCCTCACAAAGTGATATTGAACATAAATGTGCTTTGTCTTTGAATGATATGCAGGGTTCTTTGCCAAGAAAATTGTACTTTGGTTGTCACAATCTATCCTTATAGATCCCTGTACTAACCCCATACTTGAAAATAATCTCTACAGCCAAACAGCTTCCATGCTTGCATGAGTGGCTACCATGTATTCTGCCTTTGTAGCTGATAGTGCCACTACAAATTGTTTCTTACTCATCCAACTAGCTGCACCTCCAAATAGGTTAAACACATACCCACTTGTAGATATTCTCTGATCCAGATCTCCATCCCAGGCTGCATCAACAAAGCCACGAATATCCAACACTCTGTCCAATCCTGGTCTTCCTTGGTAGCACAAAACATAATCACTAGTACCACACAAATACCTGAAAATCTGCTCCACTACTATCCAATGCTCCTTCCCTGATTTTGACATAAACTTGCTCAATACTCCCATTGCATGTGCAATGTCTGGTCTAATACAGACCATCACATACATCAGGCTGCTAAATGCACTTGCATATGGAAAGCGAGACATGTCCCCTTCCTCTTCTTGTGTCTTGTGACACTGTTCAACAGATAAGTTTGCACCTACAGGAATAGGAACCTTCACTGGTTTACTATCGTGCATATTAAACCTATGTAATATTGTCTCGAAATACTTCCTTTGGTTTAACCAGAGCTTCTTCTTTTTCTGATCTCTTTTAATTTCCATTCCCAAAATATAGTTTGCAACACCAAGATCTTTCATGTCGAATTTGGAGGATAAATGGGTCTTCAAATCCTGGATAATTTCTTTGTCATTTCCAACCAGCAACATATCATCCACATACAATATCAAATAAATAACACGGTCACCAATTAATTTAAAATACACACAGTGATCTGCTTTGCTTCTAGTGAAGCCAAGTCCCCGTATAAATGTATCAAATTTCTGATACCACCTCCTTGGTGACTGTTTTAACCCATACAGAGACTTCTTTAACTTGCATACTAGTTCTTTCTTACCCTTCACTGCAAAGCCTTTAGGTTGCTTCATGTAGATCTCCTCTTCCAGATCCCCATGAAGAAATGTTGTCTTCACATCCATCTATTCTACCTCAAAAGCAAAAGAAGCAACAACAAATAAAATTAATCTAATAGAAGTTACCTTGGCAACAGGAGAAAAAATATCACCAAAATCAATTCCCGACACTTGGGAATAACCTTTTGCTACCAACCGAGAATTTTATTTCTCCACCTTTCCTTCTGCATTTGTCTTCTTCTTGAACACCCATTTGCTGCCAATGAGTTTCCTTCCAGTCGGCAACTCCACTAGATCCTAAGCCTCATTTTTGTGCAAACATGCCACTTCATTAACCATTGCCTCTTTCCAGAGTTTTCCAACCTCTGAATCTACTACTTCCTTCATAGTTCTGGGATCATCATCAATAATAGATAAAACAAAACTTGAACATAAAGTAGATGGAATATACCTTTCTGGCTGCCTTCTTTGTTGAACTGATCTTCTCATACCCAGAGTTTGTGGCTCTTCATCTTCTGATTCCTCCTCTGATGTAGAGTATGATTCTTCCTCCTTTAGCTCAAACTCTATCTTCTCAGGTTCCTTTGGTTGGACTTCATGTTTAATAACATCTTTCACCTCTCTAAACTCCACATCTCAATTGCACACAACCTTCCTTGTTATTGGGTTCCAAAGCTTATACCCATTTAAACCATCCTTATACCCAATAAAGATGCACTTTTCATATTTACTATCGAACTTGGTTCGTTTCTCCTTTGGAACATGTACATATGCATCACATCCAAATACCCTCAGATGTGAAAGAGGGGGTTTCTTACCAGTCCATACCTCTTGTGGAGTCTTATCCTCGAACGCTGATGAAGGTGATCTATTGACCAGGTAACATGTTGTCTCCACCACCTCTGCCCAGAATTCCTGTCCTAACCCGATACCACTGAGCATGCTTCTTGCCCTTTTCATCAATGTCTTGTTCATTCTTTCTGCAACTCCATTTTGCTGAGGTGTATATGGAGTAGTTTTCTGTCATGCTATACCACACTTCTTACAGAATTCTTCAAATTCCTTACTACAAAACTCTCCATCGTTATCTGTCCTCAACACCTTTATCTTCTTCTCTATGTGGTTTTCCACCAAAGCTTTAAATTCTTTAAACCTATCAAAGACTTAAGATTTCTTCTTAAGGAAATATATCCATGTATTCCTTGAGAATTCATCTATAAATGATACATAGTACATAGACTTACCTAGTGATGCAACCTTCGCAAGTTCAAATAAATCACTGTGCACAAGATCTAACATTTGTTTCGCCCTCTTACCACCATAAGGTAAACTCACTCGATTATGCCTCCCATATACACAATTTTCACAGAAATAAAAATATAGAGAGCTATTACTCATACCTTCTACTATACCTTTACCATGAAGTATTCAAAGGCCCTTCTGTCCAATATGTCCAAGCCTTTGATGCCAAAGCATGGTCTTCTCTCCAGAGACTAGTAGATTTTCTGCTCCACTTTCAGGAACCACAGAACTATTTCACCCATCAACAATAGTGCTATCTTGCAGCTTGTATAGAGTTCGAATCCAAACTCCCCGCATTAATACTAGTTCTCCCCAAACGATTTTGCAGGTATCCTTCTCAAACACTGTTTTTACACCTGCATCATCTAGCTTGCTTACAGAAATCAGATTTCTATCCAATGCAGGAATATGTAGAACACCCGGAAGTGTTCTAACCCTTCCACCTTGCTACTTCAACTTTACTTTTTCACAACCAACGATTCTAGACTTCCTATCATCCTGTAAGAAGACATCACCACCATCGTATTTCTCATACTCGTGAAACCACTCTTTATGGGGAGTGAAGTGAAATGATGCACCTGAGTCAATCAACCATGCCTCATGATCTAATTGTGTACTTGAAGAATCCAAGTACACATCCCCACCTTGAAGAAGCCCTTCCTTTCCGCATTTCTAGCACACCACCTTTACAGGTTTTCCTAGAGATTTAGATCTCCCTCTAGATTTAGATCTCCCACTCGATGACTTATTTTTGTTTCTATTCTGGGACCGTCCTCGTACATACAATGCATCACCATTCTAGCTCTCCATATTGTTCCGTCTCATCTCCTTCGTTAGCAAGGATGAGACTATTTCATCAAACTGCAAGGTAGTTGCATTGCTACCTATTGCAATAACTAGACTATCCCACGAATTTGGTAGACAACACAAAAAACTAATGCACTTATCTTCATCTAAAATTTTGATATCAACAGACGGTAACAGACTTACCATAGTCTTAAACACATTCATATGCTCTGTCACTAAGTCTCCATATTTCATCCTTAGGTTATACAACTTTTTCTGTAGGAACAGTTTATTCACCAGAGACTTAGATTGGTACAAAGTCCCTAACTTGTCCCACAAAGCCTTCACCGTAGCTTCCCATGATACATTCAACAATACTGAATCTGAGACACACAATTGTATTGTTCTCTTTGCCTTCCGATATAACTTCTTCCATTCTTCATCTGTTAGGCCCCTATACTACTAGTGTAACCCCTTATTGTTATTAGTACAACCCCCTTATTATATTGTTGTACCCATGTAGTCCCCATATTGTTATTATTGTGCCCCATTGAATCCCACTATTGTTATTATTGTGCCCTTACATTATTATCATTATATCGGCTCTGATTATACTATGACCCCTTAGACTCCTGTTTATAGAAAGGAGGTCTTGTCATTTGTATCATCCAAGAATTCTTTATTTGTGCAATGTAAATGAGATTTCCCCCTCGAAGAGGCTAAATTCTAAGGCGTTTATCTCTCTTTTCTATCTTTTTTTGAGCTAGTTTCATAACATTTGGTATCAGAGCTTTGGATTCTAGGGTTTCGCTGCTCCGAACACATCATCATGGAATTTTTACTATAACTGTTTTTTTGCACTATTTTAGGTGCTAAAAACAAAACCCATTTGGGTTGAAATCGTTTTGAACCTCGAATCCAAATTTCAATGCTTTTCGTGCTATATTTGTGGAGATATGATCTGAGGAAGTTGGCCCTTTCGTAGACTCCCGAATTACATTCCAAACAGGTGACCTAGGGAAAATAGTCATAACTTTTGTTTTGAGCATCAGATTGAAATTTCGTAAGAATTTACAAAACGAGGACAGACTGTAATTTCTTGTGTATATTTTTCAGATCCTAAGGTCAAAACAGTGACACGTGGCACTTCATACAAGTTCTCTCTTCTGAAAAGGTATATAATTAGGTCATCTTGGGAGATTATGCATAACTCTTTCTTGGAGAATCTAAATTCGATTAAACTGGTGGCATTGGAAAGAGGACGTAGAGGGCTACTGCAGGTTGCCATTTCAGAACTTAAAGATCTGAAAGTAATATTTACAGTCATTTCAAGATTGAGTTCCTAAAATCAAGAAAAAGTAAGATGAAGAAGTTTGATGGAAAGGATCCGGTAAATTGGATACTATAGATGGAGAAATATTTTGATCTATATGGTGTACCACTATTACAAAAGGTATGTATTGCATCTTCATATTTAGAACAAGATAAATTTTTATGTTATAAAGGGCTTTGTTCTCGTAAACAACTTGTTATGTGGTCAATTTTCATGGAGGAAATTATAGCACGTTATGAGAATACAAAGAGCAACACCTTCTTTAGAGAAACACCACAACAATTGGAAGAAAAATTTGAAAAAGGGCTTTGTTACAAAGTGGAAAGCAAAATTATGGAAACAAGGAATTCTACCCTTCACAACTATAAAGATGAATTTGTTCTTTCTCCTAGCCTTCCACAACCTACAAGGGTTACACCACAACAATTGGAAGAAAAAAAGAGAAAAACTTTGTTACAATTGTGATAGAAAATGCACTAAAGGTCATAAGTGTGCTGAGAAGAAATTATTTTACATAGAGTATGAGGAGGAGCAAAAAAAGGATCAAGAAACATCAAAATAAGAGGATATACGCTAGGACCCAACCCAAGAGAAAGAAGAAATGAATCCAACCATATCTTGTAAATCACTGGTAAGAGAAAGAAGAAATGAATCCAACAGTATCTTGTAAAGCATTGGCAAGAATTACCACTCATCAAACTACTAAGATAGAAGGACATATGAAGAAGAAAAATGTTGAAGAAGTGAAAGATCACATCGAGTATCAAGAAATGAATCCAACCATATCTTGTAAAACATTGGAAGAAATTACCACTCACCAAACTCTCAAGATAGAAGGACATATCAAGAAGAAGAAGGTTCAAACAGTGAAATATCAGGAATAAAAGTATCAAGAAACACCAAAAGAAAAGGATACTCACCAGGAACCCACCCCAGAGAAAGAAGAAATGAGTCCAACCATATCTTGTAATGCATTCATTGGAATTACCTCTCCTCAAACTGTAAAGATAGAAGGACATATCAAGAAGAAAAAGGTAATAGTGTTGATTGATTTGGGTAGTACCCATAATTATATTAATTGTAATATAGCCAAGGACTTGAATTTCTTCCTAGATCTAGCACCAGAGTGTCAAGTGATGGTTGTGAGTGGAGGAACCGTAAATTGCTCTGGAAAGTGCCATAATATCAAGCTATCCATGGGAGAATGTGTATTGAATAGCCCAATGTTTACCGTTCCAATGGGTCGTGCTGATGTTGTACAAGGAGTCCAATGGCTACAATCCTTGGTTACAATAGCTTTTAATTTTCAAGAATGTTTTATGAAATTTTCTTCGGAAGGAAAGGAAGTTGAATTAAGGGGTATCATAGGGAAACTAGGAAAGATAATGAACTCTGACGGAATGACAAATCTTCTAAAGAAAGAACAGTGAGGCATAATTGCACAATTATGTTCGCTAACTATTCGCACATTGAAATCATGTATTTCTCCATATATCCAAAAAGTCTTGGACAATCATTCCAAGGTATTTGAGACTCCCAAAGTTCTCCCACATATTCGTGATCATGATCATGCTATTCATTTTATTCCAGGATCTGTTCTTGCAAACGTCAAGCCTTATAGATATCCATATTCCCAAAGGAGTGAAATTGAACATATGGTTGCAAAAATGGTAGAGGTTGGTACAATTATCCAACCAAATTTGATAAGAAAAAGGAAGGGATGAATGGAAGAATGGTGAAGTAGGGTGGGAACTCATTCAAAAGTTTCCAAATATCCCAGTTCCAACAATATTGCCAAAACTTGATAATGAAGGAAAAATCATATTGGAACCTGAAGCATTTACAAAACCGAGAAGTTGATAGCTACGAAATTGATCAATTTCAAAGCATCTCATCAAGTGGAAGAACTTACCTGTTGAAGATTTCACATGGAAGGACAAGAATTTTATACAGAAGCATCAAGAACTACTCAAGCATTGAGGAAAACACTTTTTGAAGGAGAGGGGCATGTTAGGCCCCTCTACTACTAGTGTAACCCCTTATTGTTATTAGTAAAACCCCCTTATTATATTTTTGTACACATGTAGTCCCCATATTTTTATTATTGTGCCCCATAGAAGCCCACTATTTTTATTATTGTGCCCTTACATTATTATTGTTATGTCAGCTCTGATATTATTATGACCCCTTAGACTCCATATATATAGAAAGGAGGTCTTGTCATTTGTATCATCCAAGAATTGTTCATTTGTGTAATGTAAAGGAGGTTGTCCCCTCGAAGAGGCTAAATTCTAAGGCGTTTATCTCTCTTTTCTATCTTTTTATGAGCTAGTTTCATAACATCATCGAACACTCCCGTTGGTTTAGTACGTAGATCTACTCCGATCCACTGATCTTTATCTGCCAACAAATCCTCCATCTTGAGTTCCCACAACTCAAAACTCTGACCATTAAATTTCTTGATTTCTATCTTTCCACTGCTCACCATCTTCTTTCACCACCAGAATCGATCTTGCAGATCTCCCACTGAGCAGGGTCTACCACGGGCCCGAGTGAAACCCCTCAGCAATAAAGGCATCCCCTTGAAGCCAAAACAGATCTGATACCAAATCTAGGTTTTAACCCCATACAAAAATTACCTGCATACGAATTCTAAAACACAGAAAATAAACAATGCGAGAGAATAACACATAAAACAGATATACACAAAGATTTCCCTTTGGATCCCAAAACTGAGACTACAAACTTGATTTTTCATTATGTTCCTTTCAATATTACAATACATATTTATATATGCTGAAGCATCCAATACCATGGATTGAAAACCATCATGTCCAAAACCATGGACTGAAAAACCATCGCGTCCAGAAAACATGTGTGAAAATCATGCATAAAACCATAGGTAGGTCCGCCCAACCTAATATAGGGTCCAAAAAAACAACCCAACATTTTAGTCCTCTTAATCAAGTTCAATATCCCATACTTTCTATTATTAATGAAAAATACAATATAATTGAAGATATGGGTAACATTAAATCTAATTCTACCCTATTTGATCTAGGTAGGAATCATGATTAGATTAAAAATCTTAATAATTTTGTGGAAAAACAGTCTAGAAATCAAAGTTCTTCTTCCATTACTATTACTAAAATCGATGATGATGAGGGTAAATTAAATGATGAAGTAATATATTCCATTAATACTTACAAGAAATGTAAAAACCATCATTGTTATGTTTATATGAAAATTATGGATAAAATTGCTCAATTGTTATCTTATCAATGGTTGATTAGGATCTAATGTCATGTATAAAATAATAATGGAAGAAATAGGACTCTCCCGTACTAGTAATGTTCCTAAAAATATGATTTCTTTCAATAAGAAAAGGCAACCAACTATTGGTGAGATTAAATGTGACATTACTGCTTTGTTCCCAACCTAAGATTAGGACTACATGCAATATTCAGGTTATTGACATGCATCTCATTAATTACTCTATCATTTTTGGTAGAGATTGGAACTATTTAACAAGAGGATACTATTCAATGGATGGTACTGATGTCATAATACCTATGGGGACTAAAAGGATCATCATATATAAAGAAAGATCAAATAGGGCTTTACATAGAAAATATTCCCCAACCTTTAGTCAATCATATTGAAGAAGGTCTTGGTATCTATTCTATCTTTACAAATAAGAAGTCAAACCCAAATTTGTTAATTGTTTTTTTGAAAATTCTAATGAAGGATGGAAAATGTTTTTTGATGGGGTTGTTTCTCAACAAGGGAATGGTGTTGGCATAATTTTATAGAATAAAATTAGTAAAATACACACATTCTCTTTTAAATTAAACTTTTTGTTGTACAAATAAGACCACTAAATTTGAAGCTTTACTTTTAGGATTAACAAATGCCCTTAAGTTCGGATGGAAAAACTTAAACATTTTTTAGGATAATTAATTAATTTTTAATGTTATGAAGAAAACTTATGTACCCTCAAATAAGCTTATGAGAAGCTATAAAATTTCATTTTTAATTTTAATTAAATATTTTCAAAGTTTTATATCATGCATGTAGCTAGAAGTATATAAAAAAATGAGGTTTGAAGGGTTATGTACTCCCAAGTGGATTGACCATTTTTTTGTGTATGAAATCCTTTCTGTGGATAGAAATGATCCCTTTAGTACTATGAGAGCATCTAGCAACTACAGAAGAAAAATATATGCAATATTTCCTAATTCGTACTAGAAACTGCAAAGGAGGATTGATATCCTACCTCTCTTTGATGCTAATACCCTTGTTTTAGACCTTCACTCTTTGGCTTGCAAGCTCACGATCTCCTCTTCATTTGTGTAGATGAGTGCCTGCAAGAAATATCAAGTGGATAAAACAAAACTATGCAAAACATAACATTTTCTAATACAAAATATGTAATAGATCAAGGAGCATTACAATAAATGGACAATAATTGACACATTTACGGAAAGAAATGAAAAATGGAGCATTACAACCAATGAAGCCTTGATGTTGGAAGCCTCCTTCAAGTGACATTCGAAGTCCAAGCCTTAGCCTTCAAACACCTTTTCTCATTTGTAAATGGGTAACATTTTGGCACAGTTGAACACTAGAATGGAAACCAACCAACCAACAAGCAACAACCATTAGTGGATGGTGGGAAATTCATTTTTAGGGAAGGAGAGGGAGTTAAGGATCCATGAAAAGAGGGAGGAGTTCCACATCTCAAGGGAGAGATCCATGGAAATAGGATCAAGGGCTAGGAATGGCAGGTCTCCTTCCAATGTTCATTCATCTGAAACCACATCAGTGTTCTCGAGATTTCTATTAAGATAAGGTTCTCCTCCATTTTTGGAAAAACTACCTAAATAGGACAAATGCAAATTTTCCCGATAAAATTAGTATTGACAGTGCTAGACATGTGTAATGCCAAATGTTACCCATATATATTTTCTGGATAAAAGTAGCGTTGGGCTTGCAAAATAAGGTTTTTGACAAGCTCTTCTGAATTCTTTCAATGCAATTATTTTCCTTTTCTTCAGGGATGTTCTAAAGATGTTTCATGGTGAATACATTGCTTGTGACAACTTTTGTCACTTGCAACACTTGTTTCATCAGTGACACAAAGTGTGACACTTCAGGATATGAGACTTGGAGTGTGACAAAATATTATATAACAGGAACGTGAACATATTCCATTTGATGATAAGCAACTGGAAGGAAATGAAGAAACCAATAAAAAATGAGAATGTCACGATGGAAGAGATTTTGCAGACCCCTGCCCATCAACAATTAATAAGGTTATAAAAGACGATGGCATCAATCTTTGCCTCCTTACCCAGGAAAAAAAGGAAATCAGTGAGGTTGGCTATGTTCCAAAATTCAATAAACTATGTAGAACAACTTTTGGAGGATAGTAAACCCCAAATATTTCTTAACATACCAAAAAATCATGAGTAGGACCCTCCTACAGAACATGAAATGGAAGCAGCCCAAGTTTTAGAGGGATTGGAAAACTTTGTGCATTATACAGACTTTGAAGGAGTTGTAGGTTGTTCTAAGGATTCTCCTGATCAAAGGACATCGCCCATATCTCTAGCCTCTCTTCCAATTTCATCACTAGTAATATCTTAAAATATTCAAGAGATCCTGAGAATACGTGTCTCGGGAATACTCTATTGATTCTATTGCAACTATCCGGGAACCCTCCTCTTATGAATAGGTAGCCTTACAATCTCCTTGGGAAAGTATGGAACAAGAAGTTAATGTCGACTCTCAAAAGGGACCCCCAGGATGGTAGACACCTTTTTGAATCTACCACTGATGCTACAATTGAGCCTGCTAAGGAACTGGTGATTGGAAACCTAGCATCCATTGCTATTGTTCCCTCTCCTCCAGTCACCCTAGCCAGAAATTTTATGTAGAAGGTAAATAGATGATTAAGAAACAAACGAGAAGGTAAGAAAAGTAAAGAGATGGAGCCGTTGAAGAAAGAAAATAAGAAATTACAAATAAGGGTCTCACAACTTAATAGATATTTTTGAAATAGTAGAACCCAAAAGAAATATGAGAAAATAAATCAGAAAAAGAACGAAGTTCGAGAAAATGAGACCCAAACTGAAACTGAAAATTTTGTTGTTTCCTTTACTGTAGGGACTCAGATTGAGTCAGACATGTCAAATATCAATGTATTAACTACTGAAGCTGGAGCTCAGACAAAAGTACCAATTTTTATTACAAGAGGAACAAAGACTGAGCCCATGCCAACATACACTCCTTTGATTGTGGAAGTCACTATTCAAGTCTTGAATAAGAAAATGGAAGAACAACGAAAGAATATAATACGTTATCAAAAGTTGGTGGTTCCTCAAAAAGAACATCATGATCTATTTCAAAATTTCAAGGCATTTTCAGTCACAGAAGATGAAACTTATACTAAGTTGCAAGCAACCAAGAGAAAGGTTAAATATTTGGAGAAAAAACTTGAAAAAGCTACAAAATAGATTAAAGAAATCTACTCTATATACTCAGATGCAATTTCATGTAGGTACCCAACTAGGAATTATACCTTATTTTTGTTGGAACGATACGTATTGCTCAAGATTAAGGCTATTTGGTCTGGGAAACCTTACGAATTTAGAAATGTTTTAGAATTTGTTGATTCTTTCCATAAACAAGATGAGAATACAAGGAATTTCTTATGCGAACTTTACATGTATAATTTATTTATGGAAGAATAGAGAGATGAGAATCCTATCCATTTTAGAGGGGTTATATAGTTCCAAACTTTCATATATTTTTCTAAAAATCAGATAACATGAGAAAAATATTATAATGTGTTCCAAAGAAAAGAACTTGGTCTCAAAATCTAGGTTAGAGGACAACCAGGAATACCTTTACGCACAATAATCCACCACAAGAGATTCATGAAACAATATGGTGTTATCAATTCTTTAGCACCTATTCATAATGATGTATTACGGCCAGGGTTAGAATATATGCTAGATATCAAGTCTGAGGCTATACAAGGGTCAAAATAAAGGTGGCATGCCTCATATGGGGGAAAATAATAGAGAACCCTTCAATTATCAAAATTTCAAGGATGCAATGGACAGAGCACAAGATTTAGCTTATATGGTATTAGAAGAAGGCCCTAACTGGATAGTATGTAGATATAAGGGTCTAAATATTTGGTGTCCTCAAGATGATTATAAGTCTAAGTATGATCTAACTAAAGCAGGTAAGTATGTCACTCTCCAAGAGGTCTGAAGAATAAATGGCTTCCGCCATTATGGAGAAGCTTCTTACCCAACTTTTTCTTTAACTTCCCTCCATCTCAATCATTTGTTTGTATGTGGTCATGCAAATAGGTATGTTGGGCTTTAGAAATGATACATTATCTTACCTTGTTTCCTTGTATTTTTATTATTTTTCTAATATTTTTATGTATATAATATGGTAATTTATGTGATGTGAACCTTAGAAGTGGTCAACAAGTGTTTCATCATTTTATTCTCCAAAATAGTTGATTTAATTATGAAAAAATGAGTTACCCTTACCATTTGAAGTGTTAACTAACAGGGAATTTCGATAGCGGATGTTGCTCCTTGGGATAGATGGAAAGGAACATGTTACACAAAGCTACTTGGGTTAGTTATAAGAGAGATTGGTGGTCATCAAGGAAGGATTAGCTGTGAGTGAGATCTTGGCCACCTATTTTGAGGAAATATGAGAGATTTTGTAGTCTGAATTAAGCATCCTAAGAATCTTTAGATTCTCAGGATTGCTTCCTTATTTTTAAATAGACTTAATTGTAATATAAAAGGGAGGAACTAAACCTCAATATAAAGAAGTGGAAAATTATTTTAATTTTGATCTATGTTATAAGTTTTACATATAAATTTTGTAATATTGTTCCCGATTAATTTAACGAAGACTTTCACGGTTCAACTTTAACCCTTTGCACTGAATTAGCTTTAGGGAGGTTGAATTCTAGTGATTGTGGGCCCAATCCTGGAATGCCTACTTCCATTCTTTGTGTTATTAAATTTACATTTAAGCTTCCAATTCTTGCTTTGAAATTATTCCAACACTTTCTAGATCTGATCAATGGTTATTGATTTTCTCATTAAAGTGATTGATGCTACAATAGCTTCAATGAAGGTCATTAGATTGATTCCCGATCATTGGCTTTTTAAAGTATTATTTGTTCTGTCGTTTCCCATGATTGATAAATAATTGTTAAGTATGATATTTGATATTTCTTTCAGCAGAATCATTTCTATTCAGAAGTGTTGTTCTTTTCTTGTAACTGCAATTTCCTAGGAAACAACTTGTGTTTAGCAGGAATGTTTTAATACTTGTAGTAGAAGATTAAATGTTTTGATTGTCTTAAATTATCTTTGATTGTTTATGTTTGAATTCTCAAAGTTGTGAATAAATTGTTTTGTTAGGAAATCCTATATTTTCCTTTTATTTTACATGCATTTTCCTTTCAATAGGGCTAGAGAAATTAGATCACATTAGAACTATCCTTTGCACATACTATGTGGACAGTCTTGAAATAACTAAATGAGTTCCGATTTAAAAATTTAATGAGTGGAAGTGAGTCGGTATTTTTAAGAGAAACTGAGTAACTCAACATAGATTTGTGGGTAAGTTAAGGAAAGCCTAAAATAAATATGATGTATCGGGGGTTAAAGGCATTGGTATGAAGACATGTGATGGAAGAATGGTTGAATAAATCATGTACATGAAAGACATCCTACTAGAAAAATTGTTGCATAGTTTGGTTACCCACGCATTGCATTGGATGATGGTTCCTTTATATGGACAACAAAATTTTAGTAATATTTGTATCTTAGAGATACAATGAAAATTCCAAATTGGACAAGACATAGACTTTGTTGATGAGGAGGATCTTTAGAACATGTTATACAGAGAAGAAAATATTGATGATAACATCTATAGATGGATTAAAAAAAAAGTTAGCCATTGAAGAGAATCTATTTCTCCATTAAGGTAGAGTGTTACAGATAATGGGAGAAATATAGTGTTCCAATTTATTAGTGTTCTAATCTATTCTGCTAGAGTCTATTCTTTTCCAATAATTTTGAGTTGTACCCATGAAGGTGTCATTATCATTCCATCTTGCAATAAGCTATCTTCTTTTTATAAATATGATATTCTACTATTTGTTTGGACATAAATGAGATCTAGTAAAATCTTTCTCTAAGGGAGTTTAGTTATATTGTTTTGATTGCATTTCTTTCATTGCAAAATCACTATGAAAAAATAAATTCTATCTATATGAGATCAACAATATCGTTTACTTAAATAGAACATCATTATGTATAAAATAAATTTCTATGTATAAAAAATAAGATTATTTCTCAAATATTTTCTCATCACCAATAAATTGAAACATGAAAATAAAATAAATACATAAATACAAATGTATATTTTAGAAATAACAACAAATTAAAAAATAAAATGAATGGGATAATTCATCATTTGACATATAATATGTAAAATGAAAAAATATGCTAACATTAGAACATAAAAATATATATAATTGACATATATATATATATGAATTTATTTATTTAAAAAAATACATAGATACTTCGCTATTTTAGTATTTTATAAAAATAAATATAATAAAATTTCTTAATTTAACATGAAAATTTAAATACCCCACATGGAGGGTGCCCAATGGTAGGATCCATGCCATTTCCTTCATATGAGAGTAAGGGAATTAATAAGGTGTGCTAGTACATCCCCCATTTGGCACCCTGCATGCATGAAGAGATCATACGAATGGTCATGTGCAAGGTGAGCACGTTGGAGGTCTTTTCAATCATGGAGGTTGATATGTGGGAGGTCATGGAAGGATATATAGATTGATAGTTCACGTTCAAGCCTACTTTAAGAATAAATCCAGAAAAAGCTATGTTTTATGATGATTAAGGAGAGTTATGACATAAGATGGTGGAGGAAACTAGCAATTTGGATTGGAGATATAAACTAGCCTCTTTCTCACCAGAAGCGTTGGTATGATGAGTTTTTTATTTCTTTATTTTCCTATGTTTTGAGCATCTGGCCTTTCTGAAATGGTTCATATTTTTGGTAGTGCTTCCATACTTTTCGGTTTTGGCTATTAGAAAATGTTGTTTTTTTGGCTCAATGTGAGTCTTTTAGCGACAATGCTCTTGCTCTTAGGATCATCTTCATTAGAAGAAGGTTTGCGCTACGAGTGGCTCTAAGGTTTGGTATGGTTGTACTTGGTTAGGTATGGTTGTACTTTGTCTAACTATGGACCAATACTATTCAAGTTCTACAGTTTTTATATACTACATCCAACTCTGCTTTTTTTAGTTATGTCTTTTCATCACATCTTTTTTTTTTTTATATACTACATCCAACATCCTTGTAATCTCTTTCCCTCAGCTAGAAAATGTTGTAGGTTCCTTCATTTTTTTGTTTTTTAGTAAATATTTCAAGGAAGGTGAACTAGTTTGGGTAAGTGAGACTTCATTTTTCAAGAAGAGGTGGAACTTCACTTCATATGTGTTTCTTTATCTTCTTATTTGTTCCTCTCTCCTGGGTACTAGGCTTTGGATTTTATTCTCCTTGTCTTTTTGTTTTGTCTCATTTGTATTCATGCTCCCTTTTATATGGCCCAATGCAGGTTATCCACTAGTCACATATGAGAAAGAAGAGGGAGAGCTACCCCACCTATCCATCTCGAGGCACACTAATATTCATCCTCTTAGCCAAAATATTAATCTATTGCTTTTCATTCTATGCCTTGATATACGAAGGCAATTCTTGAAGAAGTTTGCAAAACCATGTCATAGGTTGATGAGAAGCATTGTTATAGCCACTACTTCACTTCAGTTTATTAGTTTGATAAGGACACATGGAATTAGATCCTATGGAATATAAATTAAACCTAGTCTTGCTAGACATTATATATGCAAACTCTCGGTTTGTATTGGCACATTAAAACTCTAATGGGAAGGGTCCTTGTAGATTGATTAGACACACATCAAGAAATTCTAGTGTGCATTGCAGAGATGATGGAAAAAGTAGAGAGTTTTGATTCAGGTGGATATTGGTGGCCACCCTCCTATTCCACTTGGACCCCCACCATTATTTATTTCATTTTTTTAGTTTCCTTAATTGTAGCATAGTTTACTATTTTGGCAGTTTTTTCGATTCTTGAACTTCCGAGTCATTTTGAGGCCCTAAATGATGTTTTTGGAAAGCAAGAAAATGTCAATAATTAATAGACATTTGTATTTGAAAGTTATGCCTTGGGTATATATTTCTAACAAGGTATTTTGGCCAATAAGCTGGCAAACCTTAATTTCACCTCATCTAAGGAAGGAAATGATAATCTTTCGCCAATCCAAGTGGACTCTCCCTCATGATGATATGATTAGGTGAACCAACTTTTATGTTGTGGCATTGTTTTAGTTATGGATGTCAATTTTTGACAAAACAATTATGTTCGTTTTCCTTTTAGTTTAAATAATAGTCTTGTAGTTGTTGGGATATGCGATGTTAAACTTTTGAATCTTAATTAGTGGTCTGGTTTCTTAAATGCAAAAATAATTACTTGTGAAAAATAACTATAGGCTGTGAATTTTTTTTTAATATTAAGATAAAATGTATAACGTTAAAAAAATTACATATATATATATATATATGTATATATATATGTATATCTATATATATATATATATATATATATACTATATCTATATATATATATATATATATATATATATATATATATATATATATATATATATATATATATATATATATATATATATAATATATTATATTTCAGCTCACAAGGGGGATTTTGAACCTTGGATTTTCTCAGTTTTCAAACATTTCACATTACCTAAATCAGTAATTGGGTTGCCCCTTCAGTTACATTCTAGTATATTTTTTCAACAAAATAATAATCTATAAAATTTATTACTTGATAGAAAATAGTAATTAAGTATATATTTAAAGACTTTGTTTACTTTATAGAAAAAAAGTTGTTATGAACTTTGCAAATAAAAGAATAAACTTCATAGGTTTACCTCTCACTTATTGTATACATAGGAGATTTATGTGGGTTATGTTAAATGTTTGTAAATTTCAGCTCAATAAAAAAAGAATAAAATATTAAAAGAGTTGTGTCAAGGATGACTTTCGAGTCTTATGGAAGAGATGTTGTCATATCATGTAAACATTAGCAATTTTCGGGTTTTGACAACCCATGGTTTACCCCACAATAATATTGTGTAATATAGTTGATTTAAAACATAAAATTCTAATGAATCCAAACAGAAGAAATAGATTGAAAGGCATTCCAAAGAGAATACCAATACACTACCTGACTATGGAGATGGTTGATTGGTAGCCGAGACCGTACAACATCCTAGATATGAAATATTTTCTCTTTGAATTCCACACGGTCTGTCCCATATTCATTGATACTAGATGGGCATGGATCTTAGATCCGATTCTCATTGTATTAATCTATTCTAAATCTCAAAGCATTTATTCCATTGCAAATCTTACGATAAAATCCAATGGCACTCAATATGAATACTAGCAAAAGCCTTCACAAAAACAACAAATGTGATAGAAAAAATGATGCAGACCACGGTACAGGAAGTGAACTAACCCAAATCTCTACCGACTATGAGCTCCTAGATTAGGTCAATTTGGGTGGACCGAGGTTAGAGTGGAACCTTTATTTAACGCGACCTAGAAATATAACACCCACACAAGTGAAGCATACCATCGTATACATATCTTATTGGAAAAGAAGGTCCTTTCAAAAGTTAGGAGGAAGGTCGGGCTTTCAAAAACTTGTGAGGACACATTTCTCAACTTAATTAGGGTTGATTCGACTAAGTTAGTTAACTTTCAGCACCGCAATGTGGTTCATGTTTTTCAGTGTTTAGATGACAGTAAAGGAGCCACGAATATAGTTACAGACCCAATTTTCACATCTGTGGAAAATACATTGCGTTAGTTTGATCCAGGTGGATATTGGTGGCCACCTACCTATTCCACCTGGACCCCCAATATTGTCTCTTTCAGTTTTTCGGTTTCCTTAATTGTAGAACAATTTACTATTTTTGGAATTTTTTCGGGTCCTGAACTTTCGAAGCGTTTTGAGGCCCTAAACGAAATTTTAAGGGAAAATAGAGAGACCAAAAATGCCCCAAACTAGCTTACATCTTTTATGTTACCATTCTCTTTGAGATCTTCAAAACGAGGTATTATGATAGCCAAACAAAGATCATATGCCAAATTTATGACCCCAGGAAGTTGATGAACTAATTTACCCAAACGGGGCCCACAGTTTTGGCGCTTCATCTCCTAGGTTTAGGTTTTTGGATGCTTAGGGCTTTTCATTGTTTATCAATAATAAATATGTCTTTGAGCCTCATTATAACACAATGGAGAGGCGTTCAGAGGCATGTAGCCGCCACATCTCTTCTCAGGGATAAGCTACCATTGCCTTAGCTAGTCTCATTTCCATTTTCTTTGTAAGCATATATAATTATTTGATATTAACTAAAGGAAGTGTTATTTCTACCACATCTCTATATTTATGGTTATATTTGTAATTTGTTGTGTTCTTGTTAAAATTCGGATCAGTGGCATCAAAGTGGTCTGCTATTTTTTTTTTCTTTACATGTCCCCAATGAGGTCGGGATATAAGGAGTTAGGGCTTGATATGGTTGAACCTTTGCAAGATTAGCCTCACAAATCCCGACAGCCTCCCATGGTGGATGAAGAGAAAGATGAGGGGGCAGGAGATCCTATAAAAATCTTGCTCGACGAAGCCCTCGAGCGACAAAGGAACGCGATGATGGACAACTTTTCCCAGATCCTTTAGCAGCTACCTAGGGGCAACACATCTACTTCTAGTAGCTACTCTAGAAGAGCCACACCCTTTAAGGTACAAGTTAATTTTGAAATTCCCATATTTGAGGGTCAGATAGGTGCGGATGCCATAGTTAAATGGTTAAATATGATAGAAGTATTTTTTTCTGTTCATGACTTTTCCAACCAAGAAAAGATCACTTTTGCACTTCTCAAAGCTACCCCCAACATAAAGACTAGTGGGAAACCTACTGCAAGTAGAAGGATGAAAGTACTACCTCACTGTTTTCAATCACACCCACTTGGAATTCATTCTGAGATGTCATCAAGGAGCAGTACTACATTATTCGAAGCTATGAGGATAAATACATAAAGTGGACCACACTGTAGCAGGGAAGGGACCAAGGTGTGCCAGAGCTTACCAATATTTTTCATACCCTTTGCACAAAGTTGGGTATCAAGGATTCATAGCAGCATTTGGTACTCAAATACCATGGATGACTACATAGGTACATCCAGGACAAGATGGAGTTCCTGGATATCTCATCACTTGGTAGGACATACCGATACATTGTCAAGATCGAGTAGAAGTTTAAATAAAATAAGTGAGACTTTGGATCTGCGAATCTGAAGAACAAAGAACAAAGCGAAGGTGGGGTGACCAAAGACAACTCGTGGAAGCTACAAGAAAAGAACACCACCACGAAGTCAAAGAAAGACACAGGAAAGTGGTGTGAGTTCCGTAAGAGCCCCACTCACAACACAACTAACTCTCGGACCAAGAATTCACTGGTGGCCAAGTTGGAGCCTTTAGAATTAGATGCATGTTCCTACTCTGAGTCAGAACTCGAAAAGAGAAATGACAAAGGGAAGCAGATTATTGATGTGGAGCCTAGCGCTGTTGTTTTCACTGCCAAGATCCAAAAGAATGAGCCTGACTATCCAGATGAGGGGGAGCATCTTTTCCACTCACAAATGTCGATGAAGGGTACGTCACTGCAATTCAATGTTGAAAGTGGTAGCCAAAAGAACCTCATTTCAGTAGAGGTCATGAAGCGACTGGGCCTACTGACCAAACCACACCTGCAGTCGTACAAAATTGGGTGGCTTCACCAAGGATGAGATCTCTGAGTCAGCCAATGGTGCCACCTTCCCTATATCATCAAGCCCTTCACAGATGAGGTATTGTGTGATGTTTCTCCTCTCGATGTTTGCAATGTATAATTAGGACAACCATACTTGTGGAAGTGACATGTTGTATATGAGTCTAGACCTCGCTCCGTGATTATTTCCTCAGGTGATACGTTATACATCATACCAGAGGTAGCCACACCTATTGCCACCTATTTGATATCTGCCAAGGAATGTTGGCATTATGATACGGGTGTTTTCCTTGATGGAAACCCACACACAAGTCCACTTAGATTGGATAAAAGGAAGCTCACAGTGTAACAGGTCAATTCAGAGGTAACAAGCCATTGGTAAAGAAGAACAGGAACTTGGAACAAAGGTCTAGTGATCAGAATCAAGAATTCGAAGGAAAATGATGTTTTCAAATAGTTTAAGCTATATACACAGGTTCACCCTGTAAAAAGAGCGTATACATGCATGTTCACATAACAAAAAGAGCGTATATGTATGCATGCACTTTCAAAAGATGAAAATCATGTATGGGTTGGAAAATCAAGAAAATTCAAGATTAAAGGATACCAAGGGTCAAAACCATGGTATTAGCACACAATATTGAGCGGAGTAATGGTTATTTTATCTCGTCCAAGAATACCACAGGCTCTAAGTGTGGTTTTGGTCCAAGTTATTGAGGAAGTCCAAAACTATGTAAGGAGGAGAAGATCAAAGGGAAAGTTGTGCAAGTGAAAGGGTTTTTAAGGAATACTTCTATATGAAGTATATTTCATGTTGTATGGGTTATGATTATGATATAATATGAAATATTTTGTGCACCTTGCATACAATGTTGGATGAGGATCATGAGACCTGAAATGACTTATCATTGTATGATCTGATATTGGTTAGGCTAGATCTGATTGCTTACACATGTTTTATTCTTTAAATATCATGATCTGGGTCTGCTTGAAGTCTGGAATAACAACAAAGTTGTAAGTTAATATTTGCAGATCTATACGTTGGTTTACCTTGGTAAAGGAGCGTATGTTGGGTGTGGAGCCTAAATTATCTTCTTTATTTAGATGTTCACCACATTGGACCCTTGTTCGTAATGTGGTGGCAACGTCACCCATAATATTTGCACTGCAAGGGGGGTTTGGTGGGCGAAAGCGATCTTTAGGAGCCCTGTTCTGGCAGGGGATCGGGGGCAGTGCCCCTGAAGCTAAAAATAAATGTAAAATTTCCTTGTAAAATGTTGTAATTTCAGAGTCAATCTCGGCCTTTCATTAGGCAGAGATCTGATAGTAGACGTTATGTTTAATTTAGGGTTTTTTTCCCTAGAAGGCAACCCCTCGCTATATATGAGGGAACTGTATTGCGTCTATGTAGATCTGTGTTATGAGTGACAAGGAGAGACGAGATTGTGTGAAAGCGAAGAGGGAATTACAGCAGATCTACTGTAGGTTGTATCGCTTCAGTTTGTTGGATAATATAAAAGGAAGCACTGGTTGTTTCTCCGTGGATGTAGCCCAAATTGTGTGAACCACGTATATCTGTGTCTCTGTTGTTTTATGTGTTTTCTGTGTTTATATTTCTGCAATATTTTATGTGTTGCATTGCTCTGTAATATATAATTTTCTAAGAGTGTATACATGTAGGTTCGACTTTTCCAAGTAAAGTATGAAAAAGAAAAGCCTGTTGTTCCGAAATGACTGATTTATCTAATTAGTCCTGTTGTTTTACTATTGTTTTTCAAAGAAGTCTTCTTAGATCTAAAATTAAAACTGAATACATAAGGATTTTGTTTATGATTAATTAATTGATTAAGTGAGAAGGGTTATTTTTGTTGTTGACTGACTAGATCTCTATGAATTGACAGTAGATGTTCAGAATATTACTGATTAGTACAGATCTGATTCAGAAGTTTTTATGATTCAGTATTTTTGGAGGTATACATAGGTTTTGTAGGAGGTAGCATATACGCGTAGTTTAGGTTCATTAAAGTAGTGTATACATTCTGATGAATGATTCTTGAGGTTGTCATTGGTTCTGAATGATGATGCAATTTTCTATGTTCAACATAGTGTTTTGGTGACAGTGATCTGACTGTTCAGATTAACTGATTGTTGGCTGATGCAATTTGAGTTTCTAAGTTTTTGATGGGTCGAGTGTGAAAATTTGATGAAACGAGGCCTTCATATTGTATTGTTATGTACAAGGAGCATCCAATCTAAAAATTGATGAAATGTGGTCCCTTGAGGAAGAGAAAAGGTCGTAGCCTTCTCTAGGTTGTTGCCTATGTACTAGTAAACACATTAGCTAGTGCAAGAGCTAGGGGGTTGTAGCTCCCTTCGAGTAGAAGCTGGAAAACGAGAGAAGGTTGTAGCCTTCTGTAAGTGGGTGCCTACATACTGGTATGTGTCTGCACCAGTACACGATTCTAAGCAATTTTTATTTATATTAAAAGAAGACAGAGACGATAGTAGTAGGTGGCTTTTCTTCCGCATCGGGTTTCCACCATAAATCTTGGTGTTCATGTGTGTTTTCTATGTGTGATGGTTTATTATGTTATTACTGCATATAGTTACTGTATAATAAGATACTGATGTACTGATTAAAGATCAACACATGATAAATTGACTAAATCATAAGTTCTTTGGATATACGCTAGTTTTCTTAATCATAGTTGCATACAAACACAGGTTCACTTCACTGAAGTAGTGTATATAAATATGTTTGGGAATTGAAAAGTTATTGAATTGTAAATATTGATTCACCCCCACCCTTAGTATTATTGCCAATAGTTGGTACCAGAGCAGGCCCTTCAGAAGAAGCTTGATCGCTTGAAGGGAGATATTTGGAGATGAACAATCATGAAGGCATGGGATCTATCAGACCACTAATTTCCAATGGGAACAACTTGGTATATTGGAAAATAATAACCATAGCTTATCTTCAATCGCTTGGAGCCGATGTTTGGGAAATTGTGGAAGGAGGATATCAATTTCCAGCAGCAATACCTACAAATACAACAGGTAATAATTCATATGAAACCAATGCCAAAGTAGTCAATGCTTTTTTGGGAAGCCTATTAGAATCAAAATTCATCAAAGTCATGCAATTCAAGAGAACTAAAGAGATATGGGACAAAATCATTCAAAGCTATGAAGGAGACTCCTAGGTAAAATGTGCTAAGCTTCAAACTCTTAGAACTCAGTATGAAACTCTTAAGATGCATAGTGATGAAAGTATTGCTAGTTACTTTTTACATGTAGATGAGATTGTTAATTGTATGAAGAATTTGGGTGAAGAGATAAAGGAGGCTACTTTAGTAGAGAAAATTTTGAGATCTTTGTCTTCTAAATTTGAGTCCAAAGTATCTAACATAGAAGAAAAGAAGGATCTTGAATGTATTATTATGGTTCAACTTCATGGAATTATAACTTCCTTTGAAATGAGGAAAGGAGGTCCATCAGATATGAGAGAAGCCGCTTTCAAAGCTTCAACAAAAGGAAAAGAAAAATAAGAGCAAAATGAATTAGGATATATTTCAGAAGAAGAAGATGAGACAAACTTTGTCAAGAAACTTCAACGGGGTTCTGGAAGATTCAGAGGTAAGCTACCATTCAAATGCTTTTCTTGTGGTAGAGTCAAACATTATGCTGCTAAATGTCCTTCTAAGGATAAATATGAAAAAGGGAAAGGAATATGAAAAAGGCAATAGAAAACAAGTTGTTAATAGAAGAAGTTACTATACCCATGAAGATAGTGATGGTTTATCTAATAGTGATGAAGATGAAATTGAACAAGATCATAAAATACTCATGGCTTATGACAATGATGACTTTTTGGATGCCTTAGAAGAGGAAGAATTTCTTGAACAAATCACAAAACTCAAAATCTGTTTAGAGGAAAAGAATATGATCATAGACACGTTAACACATCAACTCACTGAAAGAGAAAAGCACAATGAAAAACTAGAATGTGAAGTTGTGGGTCTAAGAAAAGAACTTGAGAAGACAAAATCTCTTAATCTTAGATTTTCTAAAGGGTCAGAAACATTAAATGAAATCATAAAAGTTCAGCGTTATGCTCTTATAAAGATAGGTCTTCGATACACTGAAGAATCATCCCAATCACAAAAGTCGTCAGCCTCCACCAGAAGCTATCTTGATACAGCAAAGACTAGTGAGCAATATGTCGATTAAAGAATTTAGACTTCTGTGATCCATAACATTGTTTAGAGGATTTTCGGAAAAATCACATAGATAATCATTTGTCGATGCGTTTCGAACCAACCAGTGTGGTTCATCGTCAGGACAAGTTGAACCACACTGGTTGGTTCGAAACGCGTCGACAAATGATTATCTATGTGATTTTTCCGAAAATCCTCTAAACAATATGTCGATTGTCAAGAAGCCTAAAAGTACTCATCAGGAAAATCATGTGTTGAAAATTTGCAACAAGAAATTGCTAAAAATAGAAGTTCTAAAAATCACACTACTAAAAATAACAGTTTGGGCATCAGTGTTGGATTGGGCAACAGGGAATGAAAAATGGAAGTGCTAAAAATAGAATTTCTATTTTTAGCAGTGCAGTGTGGATTCCTATTTTAGTCAGTACCTGGACTACAAATAGGAAGTAAAATTCGAATTTGGTCTTACCAGCAGTTTGAATATTAATTAGTTAAGGAAAATCAAACTTGAAGTCTTTGTGAGAACATGCAATAATTTCTCCACTAATTGGGGAATGTGTCCTTGATTTGCTCCACTGATTGAGGAATTAAGGATGAGTTCTATATTGAGAGGATCAGTTGACTTAGTTTAACTTAATGAAGTCCAGTTAGATTAATTTAACAAGTTGTTAAATTAATGAGATTCAGTTTGTTGATGCTTGCATCCATGTGACAACTCATATTTTTAGATAACTGAGTATTCACTCATGGATAATTGATGCATCGCAGTTTAGACAGAGACCCAGCTGAGATCAGATGAGGGACAATGTACTATCAGTTGCTAGGATATTCCTAGTGAATATTCCTTGCATGAGGAAGGAATATTATTCCTAGTACTACATAGTTGGACCTAAGGTGACAATAGATATGATTTGGGCCAATTCACTCATGTTATGTAATTGGACCCCAATCAAAACTGCGCAAGGAAATAGGGGATTGTAGGACTTGTGGCCTATATATTGAGGTCTAGGTAGTCTATGATCTACATCATCAGAGTACAGAGAGAGTAGGATAACTTTTGAGCTGATTCTTTTTGTATGTTGTTGAGGATTTCCACTTGATTGATGGTATAGAGACGGGGTTTTAGGCTGGTGCTTTTCCTGGATAAATTATTCTATGTTATGTGTGATTGATTCCTTCTTATCAGTTATATGTGTTCATGTTTGATGTTTCTTATGTTCAATTAAGCTTCCACAAAGTTTATGGTAGATGTAGATCTAGTATTATGCTTTAGTACATTGCATATATCAGTTTGATCTGCAGGTGAAATTTCTACATGATAGCAGTGAGCTAGCTGATTTGTAGAGAAAATTCTACATGGTATCAGAGCACAGATGATCAAGTAGGAACAAAATACAATAAGGGAGAAGTTGAAGTTTGTTGTTTCTGAATATTGAATTGAGTTCTGATCACATCTATTTCACCAATAGCGTTCTATGGTTTGAGACTCGAATATGTGCTTGATGGTAGTTTGAATTATATAGCTTGGAAGGATCGCATGGAGGCAATATTAGAAGATAATGGCCTAAAGGACTTCATTGATCGAGAAGTCCATAAGCTAACTGATGCTACTCAACTGGTGTAATGGAAGAAGTGTGTGGCTAGAGCTAGGAGAATCCTCTTGGAGGGAGTTCGAGATCACATTGTATCGAGCCTCCATGGGATGGAGACTCCATTTTTGATGTGGAAAACATTGAAAGATATTTATCAGAATAGCAGTGATCAGAGGAAGCTAGCACTGAAGGACAAACTTCGAAAGATCAAGTGTGAAAGTGGGGACATGATCTCTATGTATCTAAACAAGCTCACCTCATGCAGGGATGAGCTTGCAAGTGTAGGGGTCATGACATCTGATGATGAAATGGTAAGTTTTGCACTCCTTGGCCTTCCTAAGAGCTGGAATATCTACCAAGACTCGATTAATGGAAGGGAGAAACTGCCAGATTAGGAACAAATATGGTCGGATTTGATGCAGGAGGAGATTAGACGGAGCACCAGAGATGATTCTTCATCCATGGAGAATGAAAAGAACTTTTCTTTAGCGAGTAAGGCGAAGAAGGGGAAGGAGAAGGTTTCTCTTTCCAAATCTAGTTCTTCCCATGGTGGGAAGAAGGTTGATAAATCGAAAGTGTGAAGCTTTCGTTGTCATGAGGTGGGCCATTTTGTTACAAATTGTCCATAGAGGAAATCCAAGAAGGGATCCGTGAAAGGATCTGAAGGTGAGGCACTTTCTTCACAGTTTGAGTTGGATTTCACACTCTTCGCATGCATGGTTTCATCCATGGTGGGAAGTGGTTGGTTTCTTGACAATGACGCTTCTTTCCACATGACCGGTGACAAGATTTTGTTCAGTACTTTGGAGGAGAAAGATCTACAGATACTGATAGCGATGGGTAAGGATGAAAAGTATAGTGTCTCAGGTGTAGGCACGGTTATTTTTCAGAGGGAGCATGAAGCTCGACTTACCTTGACCAATGTCAAGTATGTACCAGGACTGAAGAGAAACTTGGTGTCAATTGTGATGTTGGAAGACAGAGGCTATGATGTAGTCTTCAGTAAGGGAAAGGTTTTCCTTAGACACATCTTCACTACAAAGGTGAAGCAGATCGGTTCACGGGTCAAGAACCTATATGCTCTTGAGGTTCAAGATGCATGCAAAGCCTTGAGAAGCAAGGCAATTGATGGAGACTTGGTGGTTAAAAGGGAGGGTATATTACCTCTCAAGATGCAGCGCCAGAAGAAGTCTTAGACGATTGTGGAGGATCCATGATTGGTGTAGCAGCTTTAGGAGGTTGTGGAGCAGCCACAATAGGGGAAGCTGACTGGAGATCGAGTAGAGACATCTACTGATGCAGAGACCTCTATTATGGGGAAACTTCGAGCCAGGTGGGAAGAGAGATCACATGCCACCATACCTCCAGGTAGGAGGTGGGGCAATGTAGACTGATCATCCCAAGGACAAGGGGTAGGATCCTTGAGGTACCCAACCTCTTGGACAAGATCTTGCTACAGGAGCCACAATGTGGAGTAGAAGGAACTGACTGATTGGGTAGAGACAGATGCAGATGGAGCGGAAAAGAGAGCGACAGTGCAGGGAATCTGAGGATAGCACATAGCATGTAGGCTGTAGCAATGCGAGAGGCACAACTGTGTTGCACAGTGCAGGGTAGCACAAAGAAGGGTGAAATGGTGCGAGATGCATGGAGATGTTGCAGTAGCACAAAGGTAAGTGAGGGAGTGTTAGAGCCTAGATTTACCTCAAGTTGAAAAAGGTAGCATCTAGGGCCAACATCAAACCACGCTCAACCTAGTAGCTAGCCCTACCACGTTGGGAGAGGGCTCTCTCTGGGTCAATCTTAGAAAAATATGATCAATAAGGGCTTGAGATGACCGATATGCTAACTAATTTTAGGCTAGGTATGTGGGTAAAGAGTTTGATTGAATAAAATGATGATTTTGTTGGCTCAGATGGAAAGGCAAATTTTGGGTGCGGGGAATGAGGCTTAGTCTTGTAGAGGTCTCAATGGGGCAAGGTAGGCAACTATATTTGGCACTCTAAATCAAATGAGATGGATGGCTCAGATAGGTGAGGAGCTAAAGAGGGCAAGGAAAGCCATGGATCCTCTTCAAACAGCTGAAAACATCAAAAAACTAAAGCAAACTTCAAGTAGAGCACTACACTTTCAATGTATTCTACTTACACTCTTGTTTGATTTAGCTGAGAAGAAATAAGAGGGAAAATGACATACATAATACATAAGCAAATTCACAAATACATAAGAAATCACTGTACCAAAACAAAATGCCACATGAATCCCAAAGAGTGCTGCAAACCCTGGTCTCAATTCCTTAGCCAAAATGAAATTATGAGTGTACAATGAAGCTCCTTGCTTTCTCAAGAGTCCGACCATGCTAATGACTGAAAAAACACATAATATAGACAAACCATATCTCATCCTAGTGTCTAGGAGTCGAGCTCACATGTTTAGGAGCTGTTCCAACTAATTCTAAACTGAGAACTAGAAATTAGGTAGTGGAACAGCATGCCTCTAGAAACAAGGGAACTGATTCATTCAGTTTCAAACAACTTTTTGACAGATGAATCTACCTCCATAAGTGAAAATTTGACATATTTACATCATTATCCATCAATGTACATTAAATTACAGAACAAATTTGACATTAATAAGGTGAAAAAGTCAAACTGGCAAAAGCTAGGCGAAAAACAGAGTATACTTGGTCAAATTGGCAAAATTTTCCCTATGCGCCACACCTGATTTCTCTAGGCATACTGCTTGTTTGTAGCCACCTTGGAAGGCCTTCCCAGAGTCAAAATTCACTCCACGTGTGCTTGTTGGAAAGTTCTGCATGTCTACTTTCCAACCCAAGTGGAATTCTTGAATGTGGCCTACATTTGCCCCTCGAAAATTCAATTCTCCCAACACTGCTTCTTGTGTGTCAAAATAGGGGCAGTAAGGTCATTTTCTGAGTGTTTTTTACCTTTTTGAGGGCTCAAAACCTGTCCAAATTTCTTTGCCATTGGTAGGAAAGAATAGTTTTCCATGCCAAATCGAAAGATGTTGTGTTTTTGTGATTTGGAGGCTCCTATCAAAAGAGAGCGCCACGTGGCGCGGCGCATAGGGCAGAAAATCCTGTGTTTTGTGCGAAAAATTCCCAAAATGCAAAAAGTGCCCCAAATTTTTTGAAATTTGGGCTGAGTCTTCTCCATCAATTGTTGTGTTGGGCCAAGGAAGCCTCAACTAAGATCTAAAGTTTATTTTGCGCTTTTTTCCTTCTCGATCTCTTCTTCAATTTGGCCTTCAAGCTCCTGATTCTAGCTTGGCACACCATATTCCTTGACAAATAATGATATGCCATGTTTCTCAACATATTCTTATCATTGATGGCTTTCTCCAACAACCTCTATAAGTGGATATTGACTCTTTCAAGCCAAGACTCTTGATCGACATTGATCTCTTGCTTGAGAGAAGTGAATTCCACCCTCCTCCTTTGGGCAGCTTGCAGGTTTTTCCTTCATGTTTTTTAGCACCATGGATGAGTGGGACTGATGAGGGGAGGGTTCGATGCTAGTTGTAGGGTTTAGGGAATGAAATGGTTTAGGGGATGATATTTAGGTCTTGGGATGGCAATTAGGGTTTGGGGATTTGTAGTTAGGGTTTGGGAAAATGGGAATTGGGAATAGGGATGACTCATTATGGGAGTTAGGGAATAGGTGGATAAGCTAAGAAAATGAATGGAGGACTGAAAAAAAAAATGAGGGAGTGGTAGAAACAACTTGGTAGAAAAATGACAAGTACAAATCCTAGGAAATGTCTTTTGAGAAATTGCAAGGTATTAGCGTTTGAATTTTCTTTTACACAACGACCATAAACTTTAAGAAAAACTCCTTTACTAGCAAGGAAAAGATCTTGACTTACTTGCACACTAGAAGAGTTGAGTGATTTTTCAATTTGAGGGAGCTTTTGAGAGAATCAGGCTTGGCAGATCTATGTGCTTCACCTCAAACCCAATGCACCACACCTTCTCTATGTGCCGCACCAGTGTATTTTTTGCACTATGGAGGGCAGCCCAATGCGCCGCGCCAATTCTATGCGTCGTGCTAGTGACCTAATGCATAGTGATTTTTGCAGGAGACTTTTGGAGGCCTTCTTGGTGTTAAAATTGGGCAAGAGATAGCTTGTTGGAAAGGGTATTGAGTCTAATTTCCAACCCAACTGGAATTTTTCAATTTGGAATTCATTTTCCCTGTCAACAATCAAATCTCCCAAGACTGGTCAAAATTTGAAAAATGAGGCTGCCTAAAGGCAGAGTACTGTTGCAGTCAACTTTTGAGAGTCTTCTTCAACTCCAAATTGAGCTCATGATAGCTCATTGGAAACATTTTTGTGTCTAGTTATCATTAGACTCATCAAACAAGTAATTTGGCCAACCCATCTAGGCGTAAACGTGATTTGCCCAAGGTCACTTCAGAGGTGCATCAATTCTCCTGAGGCAATTGTATTTTTGACATTTTTCTAAAAACGTGACACCTGTGTAAAAAGTGAAGGAGGTTTTCCTTCCTTGGCCTATTGTGGACAAAAAGCGCTCTCGGTTTTCCCAATTTCATCTTTGATTGCTCAGACACATCATTGGAGTAAAACCTATCCCGATGTGTGGAACAGGGGATTTGTCGAAATGAAGGGAAATGAAGGAGATAAGGGGCTTCTAAATTCTTGAGAAAATTTTGGGAAGTAGGGAAAAGTGTCCAAAAAATACACTAGAGGTCCAAAAGGGCAAAACACAGGCCTAGCCTAGAAAACTGTCAAGTTGTAGCAAGAAACTAGGGTTTGTGCGAAAATAAGGAATTCGGGGCATCTCAGTGATGGGAGTTGTTTAATAAGGTACATTAAGGATAGGGGAAGGTATATGAACATCCATATATAAGTTTTGCTAACGATTTTACCATCCAAGAGAAATTACCTTCAAAACCCTAAGAGAGGGAAATGGACCTTACCTAGGCGCAACTGCAGCATGAACAAGGTATAAAATGACCCAGTGGAACTTGACATGATGATAAAAACCTCTGAATGATGGTACACTCATATAAATGGTGACATGGACCAACATGTGGGCAACTTTGAAAGGAGTAAAAGTAAACCCTAGACCTAATACCTAGTGACCAAATTTTGCTTGAAGACTCACTAAAATGACAAAATTTGGCCTTGACACCTTAAAATAACTTTGTAAAAGCATGTTTGATCACTGGAGGAAGGCTGCAAAGACTAACACTAATAGGGAACATTTGTCAGTAGTAGGTAGGGCTTGAGCATCAGAGTATGTTTCTATCCCAATAGAGAGGTCAGTTGGTAGTTTTTTTGTTCTTAGATTTTTTGGAGCAACCACACTTGGTAGAAGTGTTGCATGCAAAACATTCTAGAGTTACAGGATCGGATTCAAGAGGAAGCCTTTCTTGTTGAGAGGGAGTGTTGAAAATTTGCAACAAGAAATTGCTAAAAATAGAAGTGCTAAAAATAACCGTTTGGGCATTAGTGCTGGATTGGGCAATAGGGAATGAAAAATGGAAGTTCTAAAAATAGAATTTTTATTTTTAGTAGTGCAGTGTGGATTTCTATTTTAGTCAGTCCCTGGACTAGAAATAGGAAGTAAAATTCAAATTTTGTCTTATCAGCAGTTTGAATATTAATTAGTTAAGGAAAATCAAACTTGAAGTCTTTGTGAGAACATGCAATAATTTCTCCAATGGTTGGGGAATGTGTCCTTGATTTGATCCACTGATTGAGGAATTAAGGATGAGTTCTATATTGAGAGGATCAGTTGACTTAGTTTAACTTAGTCAAGTCTAGTTAGATTAATTTAACAAGTTGTTAAATTAATGAGATTCATTTTTTTATGCTTGCATGCATGTGACAACTAGTATCTTCAGATAACTGAGTATTCACTCATGGATAACTGATGCATGGTAGTTCAGACAGAGACCCATTTGAGATCAGATGAGGGACAATGTACTAGCAGTTGCTAGGATATTCCTAGTGAATATTCCTTGCACGAGGAAGAAATATTATTCCTTCTAGTACTGTGTAGTTGGACCTGAGGTGACAGCAGGTATGATTTGGGCCAATTCACACATGTTATGTAATTGGACCCCAATCAAAACTACACAAGGAAATAGGGGATTGGAGGACTCATTCCGTATATATTGAGGCCTAGGTAGTCTATGATCTACATCATCAGAGTACAGAGAGAGCATGATAGATTTTGAAGTGATTCTTTTTGTATGTTGTTGAGGATTTCCACTTGATTGATAATACAAAGATGGGGTTTTAGGCTGGTGCTTTTCCCAGATAAATTCTTCTGTGTAATGTGTGATTAATTCCTTCTTATCAGTTATATGTGTTCATGCTTGATGTTGCTCATGTTCAATTAAGCTTCCACAAAGTTTATGGTAGATGTAGATCTAGTATTATGCTTTAGTACATTTCATATATCAGTTTCATCTGCAAGTGAAATTTCTACATGATATCAGTGATCTAGCTGATTTGTAGAGAAAATTCCACATCATGCTCAATTTACTCCAAGGATAAACATCAATAGAAGCATCAACCAATAGGTAAGTAATGCCAAAATATTATATGATCGCAAAATCTTCTTTAATGGACAATGTTTTTTGTGCCATAACTTTGGGCATAAGGCTACTCAATGTGTTGCTTAGAAAACCATCATGACTAGAGAAGCATGAAATCAAAGGAGTGTAATAGGAATCAAGAAAAGTTCCTATAATAATTTTTATCCTCTTGAATATGAAATTGAATGTTTGTTTTGTATTAACTTTGATCATGAAGAATTTGAATGCAGGAGCAAATTTAGGCCAACACTTCAAAAGAAGCAAACATAATCAAATTCCAAGATATGGAGACAAAAGGAATTTCAATTAGAAAGATGTGGCATAGCTATGTTTGCAGAAGGACAAGAGAATCAGTGGTACATCAACAACGGATGCTCCAAACACATGACAGGTGATAAAGAGAAACTTCATTCACATAATGCTTTAGAAAAGGAAAATAATGTCTCCTTTGGAAATGACATACCAACTGCCATTAAAGGTAAAGGTTCTGTTTATTTGAAAGAAAAGGTTAAAGCTGGAAATGTCATGTATGTAGATGGTTTAAAGCATAACTTGTTAAGTGTCAATCAAATGTGTGATCAAGGAAATGAACTTGTGTTTTGATCAAACGGATGTGTGGTTCATCAACTTGATACAGGAAAGATAGTTATCAAAGGTACAAGAACTCTAAACAATTTATACATACTCAAAGGAGGAAAAAACAATTTTATCTAAGCAAAACATATGAAAATTCGTTATTGAACAAAACATTGGGGCATATAAGCTTTTCTAAAATAAGAAAATCGTGCATGCTCAAGGCAGTCTGTGACCTTCTAGATATCAGCATTCCAGAAAATACCATATGCAAACCATGTTAAGTCGGTAAGAAAACCAGAGTTCATTTCACTGAAAAAGACGGATCAACAGGTAAGCCTCTTGAACTCATCCATACTAATTTATGTGGACCAACAAGGAAAAAGTCACCTCATCGAGAAGAATACTTTGTTTTATTCATTGACGATTTTTCTAGAATGTGTTGGATAGGTCTACTAAAGCATAAAGATGAACCATTTGAAAATTTTAAAGCCTTCAAAGCTTTAGTTGAAAATGAATCAGTTTGAAAAATAAAATGTATCAGATTTGATCAAGGGGGAGAATTCATATCAGATGAATTCTTTGATTTTTGTGAACAACGTGGAATAAAAAGGCAGTTCTCAGTCGCTAGAACTCCTCAACAAAATGGCGTAGTGGAAAGAATGAACAAAACAGTTCAACAAATAGCTCGAGCTATGCTTGATGAATCTGGAACTCTTGCAACCTTCTGGGGTGAAGTTGCATTTTTTGTCGTGACTATTCTCAACAAAGCTAATGTTCGGGTAAATAGTGATCAAACTCCATATGAACTCTAGTATGGTAGGACTCCTACAGTAAAACACTTTAGAGTTTTTGGAAGTAAATGTTTCATCAAAAGGACTAATGAAAAACATGGTAAGTTTGAACCGAGAGCAGACGAAGGAATTCTTCTTGGTTATTCACCCAGAAGTAAAGTATACAAATGTTATAGTAACGGTCTTCAGAAAATTGTTGAATGCATTGATGTAGTAATTGATGAAGCATGGAGAAATCTAGAACAAATGAAATGAAAAGAGGAATATGACAATGAGGAAGATGGTCAATTCTTTCCCATATTAAATCAAAATAATATAGAGGAAGAAACCAATGAAGCACCGGAAAAATATACAACAAACATGGAAAAGACTCCATCCATGTATGTTCAAAAGAATCATCCAAAATCTCAAATTATAGTAGAAAAATGGTCTGGAGTTCAGACAAGAAGAACTCTTACAGTCACCTCTAGTTATCTAGGATTACTATCCTCCATAGAACCACATAATGTAAATGATTCTAATAAAGATGAATGTTAGGTTAAGGCCATGGATGAAGAACTTGACCAAATTGAAAAGAATGATACTTGGGAATTAGTTCCTAGACCTAATGATAAAAATATTATAGGAACAAAATGGATATTTAAGAATAAGTTGAATAAAAATGGATAGCTTATTAGAAACAAAGAAAGACCTTTTTGTAAAGGGTATCCTCAACAAGAAGGTATAGACTTTGAATAAACGTTTGCACCTGTTTCCAAACTTGAAGCCATAAGAATGTTTCTTGCTCTTTCTAGTTTTTGACAATTCAAAGTATATCAAATGGATGTAAAATCAACTTTTCTTAATGGAGATTTAGAAGAAGTTTATATTGAGCAACTAGAAAGATTCATTCTAGGAAATGATACAAAACTTGTATGCAAGCTCAAAAGGGATCTTTATGGGTTGAAACAAGCTCCAAGGGCTTGGTATTATTTCCTTGACAAATATCTACAACAACAAGGGTCCACAAAAGGCTCTGCAGAAAACAACTTATATATAAAGATTGAAAATGATAAATTGCTAATTATTGTTGTTTATGATGATGATATCATCTTTGGTAGCAATGAAGAATCTATGAGTCAGAACTTTTCCTCGATTATGCAACAAGAATTTGAAATTTCCTTACTTGGTAAACTTACCTTTTTTCTTGGTTTACAAGTACAACAAACAAAAGATGGTATTTTTCTTTCATAAACTAAATATCTCAAGAAGATTCTGAAGAAGTATGGAATGGAAGATTCTAAACTTGTATGTACTCCAATGTTAACAGGATGCAGTCTCAGTTCTAACGATGAATTACCTACAGTGAACCAACAAGCATATAGATCTATGACTTGAAGTTTGCTTTATCTATGAGGCATCAGACCTAATATCATGCATGCAATAGGAATTGTTGGAAGGTTCCAAGAAATCCAAAGGAATCACATCTTCAGGCAGTAAAAAGAATATTCAAATATCTTCAAGGAACTCAAGACTTTGGTCTATGATATCCTAAAGATACAAATCCTACTCTTCATGCATATATAGATGTAGATTGGGTAGGAAATGTTGATGATCGAAAAAGCACTAGAGGAGGTGCATTCTATATGGGATCATTGTTAATGTCTTGGTTCAGTAAGAAACAAAGTTCGATTTCCTTATCTACAGTTAAAGTAGAATATGTGGTTGCTACATCTTGCTGCAGAAAACTACTTTGGATGATGAAAACATTGCAAGACATTCAAATCATACGTACTCCACCCATCTCCATTCTATGTGATAATACAAGTGCCATCAATATTTTGAAAAATCCTCTTATGCACTCCAAGACCAAGCACATACCCATTAAGTACCATTTCCTACGAGAACAAGTGCTTGAACAAAAGGTTAAATTGGAGTATGTTCCCTCCAAAGAATAGGTTGCTAATATATTCACCAAACCGCTTCCCAGAGAAACATTCGAATATCTCAGAAAAAATATGGGAGTATTTTCTGCATCATCCTGTTGTTAAATCCAACTTTTAAGAGGAAGGTTCATATACACAATTTTCATGAAGGATAGTCACGTATATACATGAGTTTCTATGGCTGCAAGAACGTATATCTTGTTTTGATAGAAAAACAGTGGGTCAGACTTTGATATGGGTGCTCAGTCTGATATTGATGATTACAATCTGTTGATATTCTTTGTTCATTGATTTTTATCTGATTGATAAGGATGCCTTAATGAATAATTTGTTGACAATGCACAGGTAGCACAAGTTCAGGGGGAGCATTAGCCTTCAAAAAAATTTTGCATTGTTGGCATTATGGTTGCTGACTTCTGCTATGGTTCAGATATTTATATCAATTGTTGCATAAGTCATGTATAGATCTAGGGTGTTATATGTCTCCTTCTGTCATAGTCTATTTCTGAGTCCTATTGGACATATGATGTAATTTGTATCCTCACTATTCATTGGATGGATGATGTAATGATTGCTATATTTCAATCATCTATAAACAATTGGTATATCCCCACTTGGTTGGGTGATTGATGTATGTTGAGTCATTGGTATTAGGGAGGTCATACTCACTTAATTGAGTTATAGAGTCATGTTATTCTTTTGAAACATATCTCTGCAGACTCTGCATGTACTCGGGGGTGCATGAACATCATAACGTATCTCAAAGGGGGAGAATATCTTGGTCCACCCTTTGCCCTTGATATTAAAGGGGGAGAGTATTTTGGTGTTGTTTGATATCTCTAATGGTTTCTACAACTTGTAGTAATCAACACCAATATGGTTGCCATCAAGTCTAAAAGAGGAGATTGTTGGAATTATGATACAGGTGTTGTCCTTGATGGAAACTCACTCACAGGTCCACTTAGATTGGATAAAAGGAAACTCACAGTGTAACAGGTGAATTCAAAGGTAACAATGCATTGGTACAGAAGAACATGAAGTTGGAACAAAAGTCTATTGATTAAAATCAAGAAGTTGAAGGAAAAGGTTGTTTTTAGATAGTTTAAGCTGTATACGTAGGTTCATGTTATAAAAACAACATATACACGGAAGTTCACATAACAAAAAGAGTGTATATGTATGCACCCACTTTCACAAGAGGAAAAGCATGTATGGGTTGGAAAATCAAGGAAATTCAAGAGTAAAGGATACCAAGGGTCAATACCATGGTATTAGCCCACAATATTGAGTGGAGTAATGGTTATTTGATCCCATCTAAGAATACCATAGGCTCTAAGTGTTATTTTGGTCCGAGGTATTGAGGGAGGCCAAAACTATATAAGGAGGAGAATATCAGAGGTCCACGTGTGCAAGTGAAAAGGGTTTCTTAGGAATAATTCTATCTGAAGTATATTTTATGTTGCAGGGGTCATGATTATGATATAATTTGAAATATTTTGTGCACCTTTTATACAATGTTGGATCAGGATCATGAGGCCTGAAATGACTTATCATTGTATGATCTAATATTGGTTTTGCTATATTTGATTGCTTATGCATGTTTTATTCTTTAAATGTCACGATCCAGGTATGTCTAAAGTCTAGAATAGCAGCAAAGTTGTAAGTTAATATTTGCAGATCTATATGCTGGTTCGCCTTGGTAAAGGTGCGTATACATACAGGTTCGACTCTTCCAAGTAACATATGCAAAAGAAAATCCTGTTGTTTAGAAATGACTTATCTATCTGATCAGTGTTGCTACTTTACTGATGTCTGTCAATGAAGTATCCTTAGATCTGAAAGTAAAACTAAATACATAAGGAGTTTGTGTCTGATTGATTGATTGATTAAGTGAGAAGGGTTATCTTTGCTACTCACTGACTAGATCTCTGTAAATTGATAGTAGATGTTAAGAATATTACTGATTGGTACATATATGATTAAGAATTTTTTATGATTCAATGGTTTTTGAGGAATACGCAGGTTTTGTTGTAGGAAGTAGTGTACATACACATGTTAGGTTCATTAAAGTAGCGTATACATTCTGATGAATGATTCTTGAGGTTGCAGCTGGTTTTGAATGATGATGCAGGTTTATGGGTTCAACACAATGTTTTAGTGACACTGACTTGACTATTCATTTTAATTGATTGTTGGTGGATGTAGTTTTAGTTTCTAAGTTTCTGATGGGTCTAGTATGAAACTTTTATGAAACGAGGCCTTCATGTTGTATTGTTGTGTACCAGGAGAATCCAGTCTGAAAATTGATGAAATGTGGCCCCTTGAGGAAGAGAGAAGGTCATAGCCTTCTGTAGGCCGACGCCTACTTACTAGTAAACACATCAGCTAGTGCAATAACTAGGGGATTGTAGCTCCCTTCGAGTAGAAGCTAGAAAATTAGAGAGGGTTGTAGCCTTCTACAGGTGGGTGCATGCACACTGGTATGTGTCTGCACCAACACAAGATTCTAAATTTTTTTTCTTTGTATTAAAAGTAGACAGAGATGACAACAATAGGTGTTTTTTCTCCCGCATTGGGTTTCCACCTTAAATCTCGGTGTTCATGTGTTTTGTTTATGTGTGATGGTTTATTATGTTATTACTACACATAGTTATTTTACAATAAGATATTGATGCACTAATAAAAGATCAACACATGATAAATTGACTAACTCATAAGTTCTCTAGGTATACACTGGTTTCCTTAATCATAGTTGCATACACACGCAAGTTCACTTCACTGAAGTAACGTATATAAATCTATTTGGTAATTGAAAAGTTATTGAATTGAAAATGTTGATTCAACCCCCTGTATCAATATTATTTCCAACAAGAAATGGAGTAAGATCGTATCCTAGACTAGGAAATTTATTTTCTTTCTGGTTCACTCTCATAGTAAGGGGAAGATCGTAGCCAAATCCATGGCCCTCGAGAAGGGTTCCTCCATGCAGCAGAAGAAGGTGGATATGGTCATGAAATAATATAGGGAAATCTTCTCCTCACCCATAGGGGTATAAGGGTACAGTTCAATCATTCATTCGATCTGACTCCCAGAGCACCTCTACCGAACTGGCTGATATATCACCAATCCATTGTGGAAAATGCCAAGTACAAGAAGCGACATGATCAACATCAGGTGTCACACAAGTTTGAGGTGGGCAACAAAGTCTGGTTACATTTGTGGAAAGAACACCTTACAAGATCCCATAAGAAACTCAGAGCACTCCGATATGGTCCTTACAACATTACCAAGCCTGTGGGAAACAATTCTTTGGAGCACAACATTCCTCCATTCCTTGGCATTCACCGAGTGTTCAATGTGGACCACCCTCGAGCAAGATTCCCAGCATTGCTAGACACATCTGATGTTGCAGAACAGTTTACACCAACACAGCTAAACCCATACTATATGGAACAAGCCACCATTAATTGGATCATGGAAACACAAATCAAGAACATTCACCATCAAAATATCTACCTATATCGAGTTGTCAAAGCTGGCTAACTCCTTCACCAAGGAAAGTGGATCACCAGGGACCAAGTTGAGTAGACGTTTCCCCATCTCATGGAGGCACTCAATGCAATGGGGACCATTGCTTCCTAAGGGGGAGGAATGATCCAAGTGGATATTGGTGGCCACCTGCCTATTCCACTTGGACGCCTAATACTGTCTCTTTTAGTTTTGTGGTTTCCTTAACTGTAGCAAAATTTATTGTTTTTGACAAATTTTCAGGTCTTGAACTTCCAGAGCCGTTTTGAGGCCCTAAACAAGATTTTTAGGGAAAACAGAGAGGTTAGAAATATTTGAAACCAACCTATTGCCACTTTTACAATCTTCTCTTCAATATCTTCGAAACGAGGTATTAGATAGCCAAATAGAGATCGTATGACAAAGATACGACCCTCAGAAGTTAATGTACCAATTTATCCAAAAAGGGCCCATAGTTTTGGCACTTCATCTCCTAAGGTTAGGTTTTTGGATGTTTATGGTTTTTCATTGTTTCTCAATAATAAATAGGCCTTTGAGCCTCATTGTCACATAGTGGAGAGGAGTTTAGAAGCACGTAGCCACCACATCTCTTCTCAAAGATAAGCTACCATCGCTTGAGCTAGTCTCATTTCTATTCTATTTGTAAGCATATCTAATTATTTGATATTAATGAGAGGAAGTATTATTTCTGCTGCATCTTTGTATTTATGGTTATACTTTCTAATTTGTTTCAAATGAAAAGAAGGATGAGGGGGCAGGAGATCCAATCAAAATCTTGCTTGAAGAATCCCTCGAGCGACAAAGGAACATGATGATGGACAACTTTTCCCATATCCTTCAGTGGCTACCCGGGGGCCACACATCTACTTCTAGTAGCTACTCTGGAAGCGCCACACCCTTTAAGGTACAAGTTCATTTTGACATTACCATATTTGAGGGTCAAATAGATGCAGATGCCATAGATAAATGGTTAAATATGCTAGAAGGATATTTTTCTGTTCATGATTTTTGCAGCCAGGAAAATATCACTTTTATGCTTCTCAAAGCCACCCCCCAAGTCAAGGACTCATGGGAAACCTACTTCAAGTAGACGGATGAAAGTACAACCTCACTATTTTCAGTTGCTCCCACTTGGAATTCATTTTAGGATGCAATTAAGGAGCAGTACTATCCTATCAAAAGCTATCAGGATAAATACATAAAGTGGACCATGCTGTGATAGGGAAGGGACCAAGATGTGTCAAAGCTTACCAATATTTTTCATACCCTTCACACAAAGTTGGGTATCAAGGATTAAGAGTGACATTTGGTACTAATATATTGTGGCTTCCTAAATAGGCACATCCATGATGAGATGGAGTTCCTATAGATCTCCTCACTTGGCACGTTCTACCGATAAACTGTCAAGATCGAGCAGAAGTTTAAACAAAAGAAGGGAGACTTTGGATGCGAGAATCTGAAGAACAAAGGAGAAAGCCAATGTGGGGTGACCGAAGATGACCCGTTGAAGCTGCAAGAAAAGAACACCACCACAAAGTCAAAGAAGGAAACAAGAAAGTGGTATGAGTTCCATAAGAGCCCCACTCACAACATAAGCGAGTATCGGACCAAGTAGTCGTTGGTGGCCAAGTTATTCTTCCTAAGGGGGGAGGAATGATCCAGGTGGATATTGGTGATGACCCGCCTCTTCCACTTCGACCCCAAATACTGTCTCTTTTAGCTTTTCGGTTTCCTTAATTGTAGCACAATTTACTATTTTTGGCAGTTTTTCGGGCCCTAAACATATGGAAATGTTTTGAGGCTCGAAATGACATTTTTGGAGAAAACGAAGAGACCAAAAATGGCACAGACCAAAATGCAATTTTTTTTTGGCATTCTCTTTGAGATCTTCAAAACGAGGTATTATGATAGCCAAATGAAGATCGTATACAAAAGTTACGACCTTGGGAAATTGAAGTACCAATTTACCCAAATGGGCTAATAGTTTTGCCACTTCATCTACTAGGGTTAGGTTTTTGGATGTTTATGGTTTTCCTCCAGGTAGCATAAGCAGGTGGATACAGTCATGAAAGTATACAAGGACATCTTCTCCTCACTCAAAGGGGTATCATTGCACTGTCAGGTGAAGCATTCATTTGATCTTACTCCTCGAGCACCTCTACCCAATGGGCCAATATAAATACACTCCATTGTGGAAAATGCCAAGTACAAGCAATGAAATGGTCAACATTGGGTTCCACACAAGTTTCAGGTGGGCAAAAAAGTCTGGTGACATTTGCAGAAAGAACGCCTTACAAGAGCCCATGAGAAACTCAGAGCACTCTGATTTGATCCTTACACCATTACCAAGGCTGTGGGAAAAAATGCTTTGGAGCATGGCACTCCTTCATTCCTTGACTTGCACCGACTATTCAAGGTGGAACATCCTCGACCATGCTTCCCACTATTTCAGGACACATTTGGTGTTGTAGAATAGCTCACACCAACAAAGCTAAACCCATACTACATGGAATAAGCCACCACTAATTGGATCATGGACACACAGATCAAGATCACTTGCTAGCAGAATATCCAACTATGTCTGGTTGTCGAAGCTGGAAAACTCCTTCAGCAACGTAAATTTTCTGTTCCTGAACTTCTCGAGCCGTTTTGAGGCCCCAAATGACATTTTTAGGGGAAACAAAGAGACTGAAAATGTCCCAAATTTATTTATTATTTAATTTTTGGCCTTCCCTTTGAGATCTTCAAAACAAGGTATTAATATAGCCAAATGGATATCGTATGCCAAATTTATGACCTCGGGAAGTTGATGTACCAATTTACCCAAACAGGGCCCACAGTTTTGGCGCTTCATCTCCTAGGGTTAGGTTTTAGGATGTTTATGGTTTTCCATTGTTTCTCAATAATAAATAGGCTTTTGAGACTCATTGTAACACAATGCAGAGGAGCTAAGAGGCATGTAGCCGCCACATCTCTTCTCATAGATAAGCTACCATCGCTAGAGCTAGTCTCATTTCCATTCTATTTGTAAGCATATCTCATTATTTAATATTAATGAAAGGAAGTGTTATTTCTGTTGCATCTCTGTATTTATGGTTATATGTGGAATTTATTACATTCATGTTTAAACTCGGATTAGTGGTATCACAGAGGTCTTCTTTTTTTATGTTTTTATTTTCATGTCCCCTATGAAGTCGGGATATAAGGGGATAGGGCTAGATCTAGCTGAACCTTTGCAGGATCAGTTTCGCAAATCTCGATGGCCTCCCATGGCAGATGAAAAGAAAGATGAAGGGGTAGGAGATGTTGTCAAAATATTGCTCGAAGAAGCCCTCATGTGACAAAGGAACGCAATGATAGACAACTTTTCTGAGATCCTTTAGCGGTTACCCATTGGTGACACATATGCTTCTAGCAGCTACTCTGGAAGCGCACACCCTTTGGGGTACAAGTTAATTTTTACATTACCATATTTGAGAGTCAGATAGATGCGGATGCGATAGATAAATGGTTAAATCTACTAGAAGGGTATTTTTCTGTTCATGATTTCTCCAACTACGAAAATATCACATTTGCACTTCTCAAAGTTTCCCCCCAAGTCAAGTACTGGTGGGAAACTGACTGGGAGCAGAAGGATGAAAGTAAGACCACACTGTTTTCAGCCACACCCAATTGGAATCATTCTGGGATGCCATCAAGGAACAATACTACCCTGTCAAAATCTATGAGGATAAATACATAAAGTGGACCACACTGCGGCAGGGAAGGGACCAAGACGTGCCAGAGTTTACCAATATTTTTCATACCCTTCACACAAAGTTGGGTATCAAGGATTTAGAGTGACATTTTGTAATCAGATAGTATGACTGCCTACACAGGTACAAGTAGGACGAGATGGAGTTCGTGTACATCTACTCACTTGGCATGACATACTGATACGCTATCAAGATCGAGAAGAAGTTTAAGCAAAAGAAGCGAGACATTGGATCTGTGAATCCGAAGAATAGAGGACAAAGCCAAGGCAGAGTGAGTGAAGGCAAGACGTCGAAGCTGCAAGAAAAGATCACCATGACAAATTCAAAGAAGGACATAGGAAAGTGGTCTGAGTTCCATAAGAGCCCCACACACAAAAATAGTGAGTGTTGGACCAAGTAGTCGTTGGTCGCTGAGTTGAAGGCTTCGAAATCAGATGCATGTTCCAACCCTTAGTTAGAATCTGACAAGAGGAATGACAAAGGGAAGTATATTATTGCTACGGAGCCCAACACCATTGTTTTGATTTCCAAGATCGACAAGAATAAGCCCGACGATCTAGAGGAGGGGGAGAGCCTTTTCCACTCACAAATGTGGGTGAAGGGTTCACTGTTGCAATTCATTATGGACAGTGGCAGCCAAAAGAACCTCATTTCAGCAGAGGCCGTGAAGTGATTGGGCCTACTAAACATACCACACCTGCAACTGTACAACATTGGGTGGCTTCAAAAAGGATGAGATCTCTGAGTCAGCCAATGGTGTCGCGTTCCCTACAACATCAAGCCCTTCACCAGATGAGGTATTGTGTGATGTTTTTCTTTTCGACATTTTTGATGTATTATTAAGACAACCATACTCGTGGAAGTGAAATGTTGTATATGAGTCTATACCTCACTTTGTGATTATTTCTTTGGGTGATACATTATATAGGATACCAGAGGTAGCCCCACCTACTACTACCTCTTTGATCTCTGCCAGGAAATGCAATAAGATCATCTCGCAGACTAGGAAATTTATTTTATTTCTAGCTCACTCCCAAAGTAAGGGGAAGATCATAGCCACATCCATGGTCCCCAAGAAGGATTCCTCCACGCAGCAGAAGCAGGTAGATACAATCATGTAAGAATACAGGGACATCTTCTCCTCAGCCATGTGGGTAACGTTGCACTATTAGGTCAAGCATTCATTTGATCTGACTCTTGAAGCACCTCTACACAATGGGCTGATATATCACCGCTCCATTGTGGAAAATTCTAAGTACAATTAGCGACATGATCAACATTGGGTGCCACACAAGTTTGAGGTGGGCAACAAAGTCTAGCTACATTCGTAGAAAGAACGCCTTACAAGAGCCCATCAGAAACTCAAAGCACTCTGATATAGTCCTTACACCATTACAAAGGTTGTGGGAAACAATTCTTTGGAGCACAACATTCCTCCATTCCTTGGTTTTCACTGAGTGTTCAATGTGGACCGCCCTTGACCATGCTTCCCACCATTGTTGGACACATCCGACATTTCACAACATCTCACACAGACAGAGCTATACCCATACTTCATGGAACATACCACCACTAATTGGATCATGGACACATAGATCAAGAGCACTTTCCAGCAGAAGATCAAACTATATCAGGTTGTCAAAGCTGGAAAACTCCTTCACCAAGGCAAGTGGCTCAATAGGGATCAAGCTCAGGAGAAGTTTCCCCATCTCACAGAGGCACTCAATCCAATGGGGAACATTTCTTCCTAGGTGGGGGAGGAATGATCTAGGTGGATATTGGTGGCCACCCGCCTATTCCAATTGGACCCCCAATACTATCTCTTTTAGTTTTTTGGTTTTCTTAATTGTAGCACAATTTACTATTTTTCGCAGTTTTTCGGGTCCTGAACATACGGTAACGTTTTGAGGCCCGAAATGACGTTTTTAGAGAGAACAAAGAGACCAAAAATCGTGCAAACCAAAATGCAAAATTTTTGTTGGTGTTTTCTTTGAGATCTTCAAAACGAGGTATTATGATAGCCAAACGAAGATCGTATGCAAAAGTTACGACCTCGTGAAATTGATGTACCAATTTAACCAAATGGGGCCATAGTTTTGGCGCTTCATCTCCTAGGGTTATGTTTTTGGATGTTTATGGTTTTTTATTGTTTCTCAATAATAAATAGGCCTTTGAGCCTCATTGTAACACAATGGAGAGGAGTTCATAGGCATGTATCTGCCACATCTCTTCTCAGAGATAAGATACCATCACCCGAACTAGTCTCATTTCCATTCTATTTGTAAGCATATCTCATTATTTGATATTAATGAAAGGAAGTGTTCTTTCTGCTGCATCTTTGTATTTATGGTTGTATCTTTAACTTGTTGCGTTCTTGTTTAAATTCAGATTAGTGGTATCAGAGTGGTATCCTCTTTTTCTATTTCTCTTTTCATGTCCCCAACAAGGTTGGGATATAAGGAGTTAGGGTTCAATCTGGTTGAACCTTTGCAATATTAGCCTTGCAAATCCTGACAGCCTCCCATGGCGGATGGAATGAAATACGATGGGTTAGGAGATCCTATCAAAATCATTCTCTAAGAAGTCCTCAAGCGAAAAAATAACATGATGATGGACAACTTTGCCGAGATGTTTCAGCAGCTACCTAAGGGTGATGCATCTACTTCCAAAAGCTACTCTGGAAGCGCCACACCCTTTAAGGTACAAGTTAAATTTGACATTCCCATATTTGAGGGTCAGATAGATGTAGATGTCATAGATAAATAATTAAATATGCTAGAAGGATATTTTTTTATTCATGATTTTTCCAGCTGGGAAAAGATCACTTTTTCACTTCTCAAAGCCGCCCCCCACGTCAAGGACTAGTGGGAAGCCTACTGCGAGAAGAAGGATGAAACCACAACCTCACTATTTTCAGCTGCACCCACCCTGAATTCATTCCTGGATGCCACCAAGGAGCAGTACTACCCTGTCAGAAGCTATGAGGATAAATACATAAATTGGTCCATGATGCGGAAGGGAAGGGACCAAGACGTGCCAGAGTTTACCAATATTTTTCATACCCTTCACACAAACTTGGGTATCAAGGATTTAGAGCAACATTTGGTACTCAAATACCGTGACTGCCTACACAGTTTCATCCAAGATTAGATGGAGTTCCTTGACATCTCCTCGCTTGGAACAACATACCGATACGCTGAGAATATCAAGCAGAAGTTTACATAAAAGAAGTGAGGCTTTAGATCTGTGAATATGAAGAAAAAAGGACAAAGCCAAGGTGGGGTGACCGAAAAAACCCGTCGAATATGCAAGAAAATAACACCACCACGAAGTCAAAGAAGGACATAGGAAAGTGGTGTGAGTTCAATAAGAGCCCCACTCACAACACAATTGAGTATCGGACCAAGCAGTCACTGGTGGCTGAGTTGAAGTTCTCAGAATTAGATGCATGTTCCAACCCTGAGTTATAATCTGAGAAGAGGAATGACAAAGGAAGAAGATTATTGATGTAGAGCCTAGCACCATTGTTGCCACTGGAAAGATCAAGAGGAGGGAGAGCTTATTTTCGACTCACAAATGTGGGTGAAGAGTTCACCGCTGCAATTCATTGTCGATAGTGGTAGCCAAAAGAACCTCATTTCAGTAGACATCATGAAGCTACTGGGCCTACTGACCATCGTTGCTGCCTTCCCTACGACATCAAGCCCTTCATAAATGAGGTATTGTGTGATGTTTCTCTTCTCAACATTTGTGATGTATTATTAGGACAACCATACTTGTGGAAGTGACATGTTGTATATGAGTCTAGACCTCGCTTTGTAATTATTTCTTTGGGTTATATGCTATATAGGATACCAAAGGTAGCCCCAGTTACTACCACCTCTTTGACCTCTGCCAATAAATGCAGTAAGATCATCTCCCAAACTAGGAAATTTATTTTCTTTCTCGTTCGCTCTAAACGTATGGGGAAAATCGTTGCCACATCCATGGCCCCCGAGAAGGGTTCCTCCACATAGTAGAAGCAGGTGGATACGCTCATGAAAGAATACAGGGACATCTTCTCCTCACCCACAGGGGTACCGTTGCACTATCAAGTCAAGCATTTGTTTGATCTGAATCCTATAGCACCTCTACCCAACAGGCCAATATGTCACCACATCATTGTGGAAAATTCCAAGTACAAGCAATGACATGATAAATATCGTGTGCCACGCAAGTTTCAGGTGGGCAACAAAGTCTGGTTACATTTGTAGAAAGAACACCTTATAAGATCCCATCGGAACTCAAGGCACTCTGATATGGTCCTTACACCATTACCAAGGTTGTGGGAAACAATTCTTTGTAGCATAGCATTCCCCCATTACTTGGATTGCACCGAGTGTTCAATGTGGACCGCCCTCGACCATGCTTCCCAGCATTGCTAGACACATCTAATGTTGCAGAACAAATCACACCAACAGAGCTAATCCAATACTACATGGAACATGCCACCACTAATTGGATCATGGACACACAGATCAGGAGCACTTTCCAGCAGAAGGTCCAACTATATCGGGTCGTCAAAGCTGGCCAACGCTTTCACCAAGGCAAGTGGCTCACCAAAGGCTGAGACCAGGAGAAGTTAACCCATCTCATGGAGGAACTCAATGCAATGGGGACTATTTCTTCCTAAGGGAGGAGGAAAGATCTAGGTGGATCTTGGTGGCCACCTGCCTATTCCACTTTGACCCCCAATACTATCTCTTTTAGTTTTTTAGTTTCCTTAATTGTAGCACAATTTAGTATTTTTGGCAATTTTTTAGGTACTCAACTTCCATAGCTGTTTTGAGGCCCTAAATGACATTTTAAGAGAAAACGGAGTGATCGAAAGTTATCAAGAGTGGCTTGCTACAATCTTTTTGGCCTTCTCTTCGAGATCTTCGAAACGAGGTACTATGATAGCCGAACGGAGACTGTATGCCAAATTTATGACCCCAGGAATTTGATGTACCAATTTACCCAAACGGGGCCCACAATTTTGGCGCTTCATCCCCTAGGTTAGGTTTTTGGATGTTTATGGCTTTCCATTGTTTCTTAATAATAAATTGGCCTTTGAGCCTCATTGTAACACAGTGGAGAGGAGTTTAGAGGCATGTATCTGCCACATCCCTTCTCAGAGATAAGCTACCATTGCTTGAGCTAGTCTCATTTCGATTCTGTTTGTAAGCATATCTCATTATTTGATATTAATGAAATGAAGTTTTATTTCTACTCCATATCTGTATTTATGGTTATATCTATAATTTGTTTCATTCTTGTTTAAATTCGGATCATAGTTCCATAACGTTAGCAAGGTGCCAAAGGATCTGAAGTGTCGGGGAAGAAAAGGCCACCCTGTGGGAAATTGGTAACCATTTGCGATATTAAATCTTGTCAAATAGGTTTATTTTTCCTATGTGGAGTAGAATATACTATGATCTAATGTACTGTTACGTCACTCCATGGTGTGAAGGTCACTGGCCCAAAATTCGTGGGAAGAAAGCTAGTCATTTTAAGGGCTAGTGCAACTCAAGCAAGGTGTGATGTCAAGACCCCAAGTCGGTAGTACTGCCCCTGGGTGAATCTCACACCCAGTCGGGGTCCCATGACACATAAGGACGTGTTTTGGGCACACACACCCCTATTACGATGATCATCGGGCATAGCAAGCATTGGAGTGGGCATGTGGTAATGGTGGGCGCTCACCCAACTCATGGGAAAACATGCGTGTAGTGGTTCGGTTAAAGGCGCACAGTGGGGGTGAGTCATGTAATGGGAAAAGATGTGCACAGTGGACAATAGATGAGTGACACACATAGTGGCAGGTAAGAGTGCGATGAATGGGGGGGCATACTTCGGTAAGGGCACCCACACGTTGAGCGCATGCAAATTGGCTTGCAGATAACATTGAGTGAAGGGATGCGATGAAGGCATTCAAACAAGTGAAAGGTTGACCCGTTCCAATGAATAAACATGATGGTTCATTGTAGCAGGTTGAATGCATATTAATAGGCAAAAGGAAGGTTGATCCAAGGCAATTTGGTAGACTACTGCAAAAGTGAGCACAACAACTGCAGGGCATAGTTCGTAGTGTGAAGGAGGATCGTTGGTAGTGTGAATGAAACAAGAATGTTGTTGGAAGATTTGGGCAGGGATGTGCAGGTCAAGTTAGGCCACCATAGAGACTTGGGCTATCTAGACGCTAGGAGGGTAGGTCTAAGTTCTGCACAAAATTTTACTGTGTTAAGGTTGTAATGACCCGTGTACTAGGTAGAGTGTTGTGCCCATTTGGAACATTTTAGAATTAATGGAATTTTATTATTAAACATTGTTGTCTTGTTTTTGTCTCTTTTTGGTATATTTGCACTTAGTAATTGTTATGCAATTCCGCACATAACATGATGAATAAAAGAAGAACAATAATAAGTTTAACAATGGTAAGGCGTATTTCGGAAGTGCGAACCATTAACCATGACGACTTTTGTAGGTGTCACATGTCGCCCTTGGAGGTGTGACCGAGTTGGGGGCGTGACAGATGGTATTAGAGCTAGTGTGATGGAATTCGAAAGAGACCAACTTTGTATACAAACTAGGGTTCTTGAGGAAAAGAAGTGCTAGTTGCATACTTTGGGGTTTCTAGACTTGGACATTCATGGGAGGGTCATCCATGGCTTTGTGGACACAGGGGCAACACATAATTTTATGATGATAGGTCTAGCCAAGGAAGTTAAGTTGCAGTTAACACCCAAGTAAGTGGAGGTCAAGGTAGTGAACTTAAATGTGAGAGTGTCGAGATTGGCAAGTGATTTGCCAGTTCGAATTGCAGATTGTTAAAACTGGAAACTAGGGCCAAACTCCATGTGGGTCAGCTTATTTATGGCAGCTGATATTTTTATTAGATCCCTCTTGTCGAGAGGTGTAGGATTGATCTAAATAGCATTCTATTTCGATGAGTATTTATGGAGATATGAATTTATTTGATTATGGAATCATTATCAAGCCAACCAACAAATTGAGTAGGCTCAAAAGCCCAATAGACATGCCTATTCATCATCTACATTTTTGTATAAATAGAAGACGACTTGAAGTCATTTGTCACAGACACACACACTCACTCTTTTGATCACACTTCATCATGTTTTGGGATTGATGAAGAGGAGAGCTAGAGGGAGTGCCCTAGGGTATATGCTGCCCTAGATAACATGCCCTAGATCTAAATGCAGTCATGGGAGAATAAGCTCTATGTTGCTCAAAAAGCTGGAAAATCCAAAAAACCCAAAACTGCCGAAAAAGCTGGAAAAGTTGGAAAATCTGGAAAAGTCGGAAAAGTTGAAAAAGCTGGAACTGTAAAACAAAACTGGAAAATCCAAAACTGTCGGAAAATTCGGAACTGCCAGAATTGCTGGAAAAGCTGGAAAAGTCGGAAAATCCGGAATTGCTGGAAAATCCAAAAAAGTTGGAACTGTCAGAAAAGCTGGAAAAGTTGGAACTACCGTAAAAGCTGGAACTGCTAGAAAAGCTAGAATTGCTGGAAGAGCAGGAAAAGCCAAAAAAGCCAGAAAAGTCAGAAAAGTCAGAACTACTGGAAAAGCTGGAAATGCCGAAAGAGCCAGAACTGCTGGAAGAGCTGGAAAAGTTGGAACTGTTGGAAAAGCTAGAAAAGCTGGAAAAGTCAGAACTGTAGGAAAAGCTAGAATTGTCGGAAAAGCCGAAACTTTTGGAAAAGATGGAATTGTCGGAAAAGTCGTAACTATTGAAAAAGATGCAAAAGTAGAAATTGCCAAAAGTGTTGGAAAATCCAGAACATCCAGAACTGCCAAAACTGCCAAGAACTGCCGGAACAACAGGAGCATCTATCTTCAAAGGAGAGCAACATGCAAGGGACAACTAACTAACATTGGGACAATTGTATGGTACTTAGCAGCAAGCTAAGAAAAATAAGCATGCTAGGGACAACAAGCAAGCAAGGTGCAACCAACACATAGGTCAGGATGGGAACATGGTGTAGCAATGGCACATAATGCAGTACAGTGATGGCTACAATCTTGATTAATGAAGCGTGATGAGATGTAGCATAGTGATGATGGGTGCAGCATGGTGTAGCGCAGTGAGGTGTAGCATGATGACGAAATGCATCACAATGATAGGTGAAGGAGTCACCTTGGAGAATCAGTTGAAGTAGCATGTCTTTAACTGATCTCATGTATCATCTTCTTAGAGATGATATATGCTCTTATCTAGATAAGTCAAAGTGTTGACTTCTATTGTAAACGTACTATCTCTTTCTCTCTTTCTGCTGAATTATTGAAGAACATATAAGAAGAATTAATCAAGGGTTTCCCCACATTGGGGTTTTTCCCTGGCTAGCACCACATCTCGTGTCCTCTTGTCTTGGCTTGGCTTTTGTGATTTATGTTTATGTTCTATCTACAGTTTACTTTAATGCTGTTGTGATTGCTAATCTGGAAAAGATATTGAGCTAACTATGAAAATTGAAATAAATTGCTCTAAGCATAGAACGTACCTAATATTAGCATGGGATCAGAGCTAAGGTGAAGAGAATTCCCAAGAAAGAGTGAAAGAGCAATCACTAAAGACAGTTGGGACAAGATAAAAGGATTAATGGGTTACTCATCCCTCTTCAAATTCAGCTTGGGTGAAGTCGAAGAAGAGAATATTATCAGAATGGTGCAGCGGAAGGTTCTGATGGCCTACCTAAAGATCACTTCATTGGGAAGTTTGGATCTAAGGGTGGAAAGAAAGATAGATGCCTTGGTTGCAATAAGTTCAGCCATTATGCGAAGGAGTGTCTGAATGACAGAGACACTTCTCTTGATGAAGATTAAAAAATCATTCTAGGGTCAAGGGAATGATAGGTAATACTGTTCATTAAGGAGAAATGGCCAACTCTTCAAAGAAAGGAAGGAACCCCAAGCACTTGATTGGATAGATAATCGTGGGATTATACTTGGAACTGATATCACCTATCCCGAAAAGGGTGCAAGGAATGCTACCCCTCAATTGAATGAGGGTAACTCGATTCATTTACATAATCTCTTTTATGTACCTGATTGCAAGAAGAACCTGGTGTCCATGTTAGCAATGGAAGTCAAAGCTTACAGGGTGGCACTCATCAATGGAAAGGTACATGCTTGAAAATAGATTTTTCAAAGATGTTTTTGAGTTCAGGGTTATATCAAGTCGTAGGAAGTCCACTGGGAACCATGTCCATTGACACAATACCAGAGGTCTATGAGTCAGATGGTGATTGGGATGTCTAAATTCAAAAAAAGCATGAAGGTACATGTTTGAGATATACCAAAGGAAAATCTTATAAGGGGACCATTCCCCTCATGCCATAGGTCCACAGGTTTGGAACAACCCGAGGAGTTTGAGATTCATGATCGGGAATATCATGTATGCTGGTGGTAGAAATCCCTCTATGGCTTGAAGCAAATCACTTTGGGCATAGTATGAGAGGATCAATAGTTGTCTGATGAAGCTGAGATTCACTAAGAATGAAATCGATCCAAACCATTACTCGAAGGTTGTGGATGATAGACCTCTCATAATGGCACCTATGTCTGATAGGTGCAGACCCTCTCATTTATAGGAGACATAGGGAGTTGGAATTTGAGTGTGGAAAGATAAATTGCAAGCCTGTGACTACCTCGAGGATCTTAATTTTCAAGAAGTTACAAGGTAGTGATGTCAGACTAGATTTGGGAAATGTCTATGAGTTTCATAAACTCATTCACGTTGATGTTCTTGGAGAACCTCCGTCTGGACATATCTGTTGCAATTAGCATGGTGAGCTCATATTTGGTTGAGCTTCACTGAATTGGTGCCTAGAATCTTTTGAGATATCTTCAGGGTACAATCTCTCATGGATTGAGATACACTGCCTGGAATATTTCAAATGCTGAGTGGGCAGGTAGCGTCCAGGATCATTAGAGCACTTCTCAATGCTGGTTCTCCTTGGGATCTACTTCGATATCCTAGATGAGCAGGAAGTAGAAGTCAGTGGCTTTGAGCACCACCGAGGCAGAGTATATTGCTGCTAGCATGGCTACCCGAGAGGTAGTCTGGTTACGAAAGCTCTTCAGTGAATTGTTTGGATATAACTATGTAACAGGATGATTAGTTCTCCTGTGAGATTTGGATGATGTGTTTTCCATGATGACTATGTAGCAGGATTGATTAGTTCTCCTGTCAGGTTTGGATGATGTGTTCTCAATGAAGATTATGTAGTAGGATGATTAGTTCTCCTGTGAGGTTTGGATGATGTGTTCTACATGACGACTATGTAACAAGATTGATTAGTTCTCCTATGAGGTTTGGATGGTATGTTCTCCATGACGATTATGTAGCAGGATGATTAGCTCTCTTATGGGGCATGGATAATGTGTTCTCCATGGCAATTGTGTAGCAGGATGATAAGCTCTCTTGTGAGGACATGATTGATTAGTTCTCCTATCGAGGCATCCTACCCATGGAGTCTGGGACTCATGGGAAGTACTTCTCATGTGATCAATGAGAAGGGAAATGAGGATAGGGACCATAGAGTATCGATGAACGCATTGTTGTATCTATCGTACTCCTTATGCTAGGATGACCTTCATTGATCTGGGATCAATGATACTGGTCTGGGACCAGTTGTAGGAGTTGTACCTACTGTGACGCTAACTTTGGGTCAGTTGAGACTGGTTTGGGATGAGTGGTACATACTCTGAGATTGAATTTAGGTTAGTGTAGGACTAGTCTGGGACTAGTAAGAGTGCTACATACTGTGATGCTGACTTTGGGTCGGTTGAGACTGGTCTGGGACTAGTGGTACACACTCTGAGACTGATGATATTGGTTTGGGACCAGTGGTAGGAGTGGTACCCCCTATGACGCTGAATTTGGGTTGGTTGAGACTAGTTTGGGACCAGTGGTACGCACTCTGAGACTGACTTTAGGCTAGTGGAGAATGGTATGAGACATTCTCAATCAATTCTTCTTCTTCATGGTTCAGCAAAGCCAAGCCGAGTAGAGCAAAGCAGAGCCAGTAGAGCCGAGTAGAGCAGAGTAGAGCCAGCAGAGCCAGTAAAGCTGAGAAGAGCTGAGCCGAGCAGAGCCAGGTAGAGTAGAGCTAACAAAGATGAGTAGAGTAGAGCAGAGCCAACAGAGCTAGCAAAGCTGAGTAGAGCTAGCAGAGCTAAGCAGAATAGTGCAAGACACTGATTGTAGACACAGTACAGTTGAACATATGGATCAACGGATGGAGTTCTCCCTAGTTGAGAGGGAGTGTTAAAATTCGCAACTAGGGCCAAACTCCATGTGGCTCAGCTTATTTATGGCAGCTAATGTTTTTATTACATCCCTCTCTTTGAGAGGTGTAGGATTGATCTGAAGATCATCCGATTCCAATAAGGATATATGGAGATATGAATTTATTTTGATTATGGAATCATTATCAAGCCGGCCAACAACTTGAGTAGGCTCAGAAGCCCAATAGACATGCCTATCCATCATCTACATTTTAGTATAGATAGAAGAGGATTGAAGTCATTTGTCACACACACACGCTCACTCTTGTGATCTCACTTCATCCTGTTTTGGGTTTGATGAAGATGAGAGCTAGAGGGAGTGCCCTAGGGTATATGCTGCCCTAGATAACATGCCTTAGATCTAAATGCAGTCATGGGAGAATAAGATATACATTGTTCAAAAAGTTGGAAAAGCCGAAAAAGTCGGAATTGCCAGAAAAGCTGGAAAGTCGGAATTGCCGGAAAAGCCAGAACTACCGGAAAAGATGGAAAGTCGGAATTACCAGAAAAGCCAGAAAAGTCAGAAAAGCCAGAACTACCAGAAAAGCCAGAAAAGTCAGAAAAGCCGGAATTGCTGGAAAAGCCAAAAAAGCCAGAACTATAAGGAAAGTCAGAAAAGCCAGAACTATTGGAAAAGTTGGAATTGCCGAAGCTGCTAGAAAAGTCAGAAAAGCTGGAATTGCTGGAAAAACTGAAAAATCCGGAACTATCAGAAAAGCCAGAACTGCCAGAATAGACAGAACTACCGGAAGAGCTGGAAAAGCCAAAAAAGCTGGAAAAGTCAGAAAAGCTGAAACTGCTAGAAGAGTCGGAACTGTTGGAAGAGCTGAAAAAGTCAGAACTATCAGAAAAGCCAAAAAAGAAGAATTGTCGGAAAAGGCGGAACTATCAGAAAAGCTGAAAAAGCGAGAAAAGGCAGAATTGTCAGAACTGCTGGAAAAGTCGGAACAGCCAGAACTTCTAGAACTGCAGGAAGTTGCCAGAACAATAGGAGCATCTGTCTTTGAAGGAGAGCAGCATGCAAGGGACAACTAACTAACATTGGGACAATTGTATGGTACTTAGCAGCAAGCTAAGGACAATAAGCATGCTAGGGACAACAAGCAAGCAAGGGACAACAAGCAAGTAAGGTGCAACCAACACATAGGTCAGGATGGCAACATGGTGCAACAATGGCACATAATGCAGTACATTGATGGGTACAATCATGATTAATGAAGCGTGATGAGATGCAGCATAGTGATGATTGGTGCAGCATGGTGCAACACGGTGAGGTGCAGCATGATGACGAAATGCAGCACAACGATAGGTGAAAGAGTCACCTTGGAGAATCAGTTGAAGCAGCATATCTTCAACTGATCTCATGTATCATCTTCTTAGAGATGATCTATGCTCTTATTTAGATAAGTCAAAGTGTTGACTTCTGTTGTAAACGTACTATCTCTCTCTCTCTCTCTCTCTCTCTCTTTGTTGAACTATTGAAGAACATATAAGAAGAATTGATCAAGGGTTTCCCCACAATGGGGTTTGTCCCTGGCTAGCGCCACATCTTGTGTCCTCTTGTCTTGGCTTGTATTTTGCGATTTATGTTTATGTTTTATTTGCAGTTTACTTTAATGCTGATGTGATTGCTAATCTGGAAACGATATTGAGCTAACTGTGAAAATTGAAATAAATTGCTCTAAGCATAGAACATACCTAAAATTAACACAGATTGGTAGAGTTGTTTGGACTTCATAGTGATGGAGGTGAATGACTTTGACATGATATTGGGGGAGAACGGTTTGAAGGGAAACAAGGAAATTGTTGTGCCATTTTGCGATGATATTATGTTGATTGGAGATATAGGGACTTGGACTTTTGCTACTCACCAACAACAAATTAAGGTGAAGGTGCCACATGTTTCTGCACTAAGTATGAGTAGGGCAGTGCAGAGGTGAGATGTTGAGAGATATGTGACCATCATTAGAGAGATTGAGGATGATGTTGGAATGGAGACATCTATTTCGACTGATATTTTTGACGTATTGGATAAATATTCAAATCTGATGGTCGATGAGTTTCCTAAAGTACTACCACCAAGACGTACAATGCACCATCAAATTGAGCTAGAGCTGTGGAAGAGACCACTAGTAAAATATCTTTATCGATTTTCAGGGCCAGAGTTGGAGGAGTTGAAGCACCAATTGAAGGAGTTGGCTAACAAAAGCTTCATATGACCTTCAAGGTCTTGATATGCCACTCTAGTATTGTTCGAGAGGAAGAAAGACACAAGTGAATTATAGATTTGTTGTGATTATCGTGTATTGAATAAGAAAACAATAAAGAACAAGTATCCACTACCAGTTGCAACGGATTGTTTCGACAAGCTTGTAAAAGCTTCAGTGCTTTTAAAGCTTGATTTTAGGCATCGATATCAGGTATGGATCAAAGAGGGCGATGACAAGAAAACAACGATAGTGATGAGGTATGGAATTTTTGAGTTCCTTGTCATGTCATTTGGGTTGTGCAATGATCTTGCCACATTCTACATTTTGATGAACGATGTCTTGTGTCCATACTTGGATTCATTTGTAGTGGTATACTTGGATGATATCGTAGTTTTCAACGATAACATGGAGGATCATAAGGCACTTGGATTTGGTATTTGAGGCACTCAGGCATAATTGGTTGTTCTTTCAGAAATCAAAGTGCATGTTTGCTCAAACTGAGATTTCGTTCCTTGGTCATTTGGTGGGTCAAGGTTACATATGGATGTAGTTGAGTAGGGTTCGTGCGATAAAGGAATGGGCTAAATCGAGGAATGTCCATGAGATGAGAGTCTTCTTGGGGACCATGAACTACCAACAAAAGTTTGTGGAGGGTTATTCCAAGGTGACTACAACACTGAAAAAATTGTTGAAGAAGGAAAAGTGATGGAGTTGAATAGAGAGATGTCATGAATAATTTGAAGATTTGAAGAAGAGAATGGTTACAACACTAATATTGAAGCTACCTAACTTTGAGAGACCATTTGAGGTGGACACAGATGCTTTTTATTATGAAATTGGGGGAGTACTCATGTACGATAGACATCTAGTGGAATATGAGAGTCGAAATTTGCAGGATAGAGAGCGACGATATCTGGTCCATGAGAATGAGATGACTGCAATCATTCATTGTTTGCAGGTATGGAAAAACTATTTCATTACGAAGTCGTTGGTTATCAAGATTGAAAATTTAGTATCAAGTTACTTTGCATCCCAACCGAAGTTGTCAGTGAAGCAAGCTCATTAGAAGGACATCTTGGTAGAATTTGACATGACAATTGACTACATGCCAGGTAGAATTAATGTTGTTGCAAATTCCCTCAGTAGGAAGGCACAGTTAGATGCAAATGAGGAGGAAGCAAAGCATGTTGAATGAAGTAGGAGTTGATTTCATATGAGTGATGAGATACATAGTAGACTACATCCAAGTGTGGAGACGGATAGTTAAGCAAAGAGCATTGTGAAGCAGGTGAAGGAAGGGAGGACAAGGAAATTAATTATGCAAGATGGACTCTTGTTCTATGGTGATCATCTCTATGTTTCGAACTCATATGGAGTTAGGAGGCACATCTTGAGGGAGTGCCAGGATACTACCTAGGCTGGCCACCCAAGGCAACGTTTCACTTTGGAGTTATTGGAGAGAGGGTAATTTTGGGAGGAGATGAGGCAGGATGTGGAGGAGTATGTGCATACATGCATCATTTGTGAGTAGGAAAAATTAGACACCAGAAGATAGGGAGGGTTTTTGCAACTTTTTTCACTTTGGGAGAGACCTTGGATGAGTGCTTTAATGGTCTTCATCACTCAATTACCATAGGTGTAGGGGTATAATGGGATCATGGTCATTGCTGATCATTTTTCCAAGTATGTTGTCCTCATTCCAATGAAGTTACAGTGTAGAGCTAAAAATATAGTAGAATTATTCTTCAAGAATGTTGTGAAGTATTAGGGAGTACCGTTGAGTGTTGTGTCTGAACCAAATCCACGATTTACAGACATATTTTGGATTACATTTTTCACGCTAGTCAGAAAAAATTGTTGCATAGTTTGAGTTACCATCCGTAGAATAATGGGCAGACTGAATGTATTAATGCATTGTTGGATGACTACTTGAGACATTATGTGAGGGTTGATCACAAAAATTGGCCTAAGTTGTTCGATGTAGCACAGTTTAGCTACAACCTGTGAAAGAGTTCTGTGAAAGGGTATAGCCAATTTGAGTTGGTTAATGGATATGTGCCATTTTATCCACATATCATGTTACTGAGAGGATATGTGAGTAGTCCGCATGAAAAGAGATTTTTGAGAGCACCAGGAGGAATCCTTGAAGTTGGCATGAGTACACTTAACAAATGCAGCTATAATAATGAATAAATGGGAAGAAAAGGATAAGAGGGACATATAATTCAATGTGGGGGACAAGGTTCTTTTGAGGATTACCAAAGATCAGTTTTAGCCACTAAAAAGGACTCTGAGATATTTGAAAAGGAGGTATGAGGGATCATTCTGGGTGAAGAAGTGAGTTGGAGAGCTTTCTTATGAGTTGGTGCTACAAAACCATATGAGTTCCAAACATCATCTGTTCCATGTGAGTCAAATCAAGAGATCCAGTCTTGATGTAGATCATCCTGAGAGAGAAGCATGACCAAGGGGACCAACCATGATTGTGGATCGATCAAACTTAGTTTTGGACAAGATCTTTGATCTCAGGACTACAAGATTCGAGAGTGCAATGAGGAGGGAGTTCTTCATATGATGGAAGGACACACTAGAGGAGAGTGGTTGGGAGACATAGTATTCATTGTGGAGATGGAAGTAGGAGATTTCACAGTTTGACGACAAGGTGGCACAATCGGTAAGATTGCCAAGGACAACAATGATTCATGGTGGGGGAGGATGTCAAGACCTTGAGTCGGAATCACCGGCCCCGGGCGAGGCAGTTGCCCAACCAGGCACTCATGAAACATAAGCCTCGAGATTTGCAAGCACACGTGCCCATTTTGTGATGAGCCCTAGGCGTAGCAGGCATTGGGGTGAGCGCGCCATAGTTGCAGGTGCCCACCCGACTCATGGGAAAATGTGCGTGTAGTGGTTTTTTAAAAGGCATGTAGTGGAGGAAAGTCATTTAGTGGGAAATGACATGCATGCTGGACAATGAATGAGGGACACACATAGTGGTGGGTAAGAGCATGCTGAATGGGGGTGTACACTCGGGTAAGGGTACCCACACCTCGAGCACGTGCAGGTTGGCTTGTGAGTAGCATTAAGCCAAGGGATGCAACAAGGGCATTCAAACAAGTCGAAGGTTGGCTGATAGGTGGGTTCGTTCAAAATAAGGGACACAACGATTCATTGGAGGAGGCTAAACATGTAGTAATAAGAAAAAGGCATCTCACTCCAAGGAAGTTCAGTGGAAACCTGTAGAAGTGAGCACAACAACCGCAACGCTGCACTACACAGTGCAAAGGAGGACCATGAGCAGTGTGAATGAAACAAGAAGGTTGCAAGCATATTAGGGCAGGGATGTGTAGGTCGAGTCATGCTGCCATAGTGGTCTGGGCTATACATCGCTAGGTAGGTGGGTCGAAGTTCTTCACGAAAGTTTACTACGTTAAGGCTGTAATGACCGATGTACTAGGAAAAGTGTTGCGCCCATTACGACAACCTCTCATATTCGTAATTTTTTTCAGAATTAATGCAATTCTATTATTAAACACCGTTGTATGGTTTTGGTCTCTTGTTAGCATATCTGCACTTTTTAATTGTTATGGAATTCTTCACATAACATTACTAATAAAATAAGAACAATAATAAGTTTAATGATGGTAAGGCATAGTATGGAAGTAGGAACCATTAACCATGATGACTCTTATTGGTGTCACATGTCTCCCTTGGAGGTGCGAGTGACTCAAAAGTGTGACACGCGTTGTTAAGGGTAGGTGTAGTTCATTCTGTGTGCAATGTGTGATTTTAATGGCTTAGATGCCCCTCGGCCACAATTTCTCAATCCACATGTTAGACCTGATATAATCTTGATGGACTCAAAGAACTTAATATATATATAT